>UCOK01011051.1:0-19462 GCA_900474325.1 Synergus umbraculus
ATATATATATATATATATATATATATATAAATTATAGCAATGAGTTTCTATACCATTTTCCCACCTGAGAATACTGAAAACGTTTTTTCAGCGATTATTTGTTTACAAGTAAGGGCTCAAAGGTTTCAAAGAGTTCTACCCATGTTTCTTTAATTATTGTCTTGAGGATCTCTCACGTCTTGAGGAACATTTCAAGGCTACGGGACAGCAGTTGGAGAGACACTTGTATTCTAGGACGGCTCAGAGAACATTATGGAATCCCAAAGACATCTTGTACCCTTTTTATTTCTTCTACCCCCATCCACATTTTCAACTCACCTCTCAGTCCACCAATTCTACTCACACCAATATTACTCCACCCATCCTCCCCTTAATTCCACCACTCAGCCCTTCTCTCTCACCTTCACCAACATAGCTTTATTGTTATTGACCCCTTTAATTATTCTGACTCACACTTATGACTCCCCCCCCCATCCCAAGTGATATTCTCCATCCTATATGGTACCATTAGTTTCTCTGATCCTTCCCTTACTATCCGAGAGCGCGTCTTCTCCTATGAATATTCTGAAATAGTCTACACAGGATATCTTGCGACGTTCCAAGGATATATTGGTATTTCTGCCCTCTAGGAATATTCTCCTCTTAACTCAAGGATGAAAATTGCAAATATCCCAAGACATTCAGCGGATATCGACATTTTAATTTAGGACTTTATCCTCCAGGACAACCTGAAGACATCCTATATCCATATCTGTGAGGGTTGTTTTTGACCGTTACAACAAAACTTTTCTTTGGCTTGAGTTATTTGTGCGACGTACTAAAGGGATTCATACTTTTATTCTATTTTATTCCGTTATTCTTCTTTATCCATTAATTATACTGACAGATGATTTTGCTAAATATGATGTATTCATTTGCCTAATTATTAAAACCATTTATTCATTCTTGTCTGGGCGTTAATTAAACACTCCAGGGGTTGAGGCCGATCTACTTCAAAAAGGCATCTTTAGGAAAGTGATTAACTATATCATTCGCAAATTATGCATCTGACAATATTTTGAAAGAATTTTCAATTTATATTTTGTTGTTACAAAAGAAACCTCGATTCTATTTTATCGAAACATTATTTTTATGCTCCTGCGTAAGAGTATTCAAGTGATCGGTTTCAGGTATCGAATCTTTCTCTACTTTTATTTACTCAAACGCTTTTTCTAAAAAAGTGTGGTAAGATTTTCGAGAAAAGGAAGAGGATAGATTAAATTACACTTCGAAGAATTTGAAACCTTCGAGGATAAGTTTGCGAAATAAAAGAGAGAATGCTTTCCACAATAACGATTTTAGTCGCGCATGTCCGACCCAGTTGTAGCTATCTATTGGTGTTTAAAGGGAAGGAATATTCCCTTTCAGGTAATATGTTGTGGTCTACTTTAAGGTCACTCAGGCAGAAAAATGACATATAAACTCATTTAGGTACATAATTTACACCTAACTTGCACATAAAATAAATAAATATATGCACTCTATCTGCGAAATCTCGCTGAATCATCAGCGCATATACGCTAATTAAATCAGTGAAATTTCGCTGACACGGATTTAGAGGAATTGATCTCGTAAAAACTAAAAAGTATATAACTTTTCTTCTCCTTGTTACAGAAAATACTACTCAGATCTATGTTATTGATGACTATTACTCATAATGGTAGTATATATTTAACGCGAAATTATACTATTTTTCAGAAAAATAGGGTTTAAAAAAATTTGCAAAACATCTTCCTAAAGACATTCTTAAGACCTAGTGAAACGTTCATGGGACACTTGTGCCCTAGGGCTGATGAAAAAACAATGACCCCATTTTCCTGACACTGAGTTTCTATGAAAGTGAAAACTAAAAAAGTTTAAGTGATATTAAAATATTTACGTTTTATAAGTTGTTCAACTACAGTTCTTATTATGTTTGTCTTGAAAGTTACACTCTTGGAATCGCGTGCATTTACTATTCAACTATAATTCTTCGTGGAATAAGGAGGGATAAGTAGGTAGAAGTCAAGTTGCTTGTTGGGACAAGTGATTGTGCCAAAGTGCAAGAATTGTGAGAAGGTAGACGAGGCGGGTAACAGCAGCGATGAGAGAAAATGTCGAGGATTAACCACTTCTGAAATCTTTTATAAGTATATATGCTACGAAATCTCGGGAAATCTCTGAAACATATGAAACATGAAATCACTTAATCTTGAAATATCTCCCCATCCCGCATATATCAGATCATAATATTCTTCATCCCCTCCTCCACCCTCCTAAAAACGAGATGAGATAAGAATTAACACATTAAAAAAAGCTTTTCTCTTTATTGCTCAAAAGCAACACTAAAAAATCCCGTAAAATTGATTAAAATCCCATAAAGATCTCTTGAAATTTTTAAAAATCATTTAATACCTGGTGTATGCTCAAAAGACGAATGGTCAACCCCTTGGAAAATGTGTTAAAGAGGATTAAGGTACATGGCGCGTGTTGCCTTGCGCTCATGACTCGATCAGGGTTACTCAGGTGTTACCCACGTGATTCCTGACCTTTTGGAGGTACGGCAGTTGAACGTACGCGATATATTGATTCATGAGATTGGGAGTGGTGCTGGCGCTGTAGCAGTAGTGGAGACGGTCGGTAGTGGTAGAAAAAGAGTGTGTAAACTCACTTCCATCACTTTTCCATTGCTTCTGCTGTCACTTCTACAATAGGCAGAGTTAGACCCATCTTAGATTGTCTAACAAGTTCTTAGGGGTTGTTCTGACTCATGATCAGTGGCTTGCAGAACTCGAGGCTCCTAGTGGTGGTGGAGGTGGTGGTGCTGCTGCTGCTTCTGCCGGCGCGGTGCTGCCATGGTGCTTTTTCCGGTGCCCACGATATCGTCGTGGCCTGGGGTTGGAAGTGGTTGGAAGGACCAACGGCAACGAGTATAGTATAGTTAGCTCGATGGTCGCTGGCGGGGAACGGTGAGGTGGATATACTGGGCCGAGCCGTTCGATCAATACGAAACATACTACCTTGCCAACGTAACGCTCCGTCGACGATCCACCAGGATTTGTGTGCACGGCATATCGATCACGTGATCTCTATCCTCTTTTAACTGAAGTCAATGCATCAATATAAATTCTGCAATTCTTCAGTTTCCTATTTCTACGTTTGTTAGACATTTTTTTTTACGGATTTAATTAAATGTAGGGAAAAGTAATATGAAAATAGCAAAAATGGAAATAATTCTACTGAACTAATCATTTGTATATTTTTTCCCGTGGGGAGCAGTCTCCAACTGCATGATATTCTTTATATTTTCACTTCACCTCCATCATTCGCTTGTTAAAGAGAATGAGGCAAATTAAACTCACTTGATTATGATCGTGAGAAGTAGGAACGTTAAAATATATAACAGTATGTTCATTCGTCAGTATCAAGGCTGTATCAAAATACTCGTTGCTTCTTCACAGTTTGTAGGGACACGCAAGATGTTTTGAGACATTTTCCGGGTCTGTTTTCATACTAACGTCTTCGGGACATGCGACCACGTGGGTAGGAATCAGACAGTCCCTGCAGGCGTCATAATGACATTTCTAGGAATGTCAGTCCAGTTATTCTTCCTTTGACGTCACATGTCCACAAAACCAACACATTGCAGGAAATTAATCACTTTTTATATGTTAATATATAATTGCTTGTAATGTACGTATATATAAACGAGAGTCGTGACGTATGAGAATATGACTAGTTCTAACTAGTATCTCCGAGTTAGGAGAGATTAGGATTGTCCACACACATTCGGGTACATCACCCAATGTTACATTAATTGATGTCTCCCTCTTTATAAATCAACCTCCAACTATACACGCGAATAAAATTGTGCTATCAACTTTCATGTGAAATAGGTCGTTTCACAATTGGATTACCGAAAGAAGATCACAACATACTTCGAGTTAAATATTTGAATGTTTTGTTCACATTATTTGCCATGGCTTGCATATTTTTAATGCAAGATTTCTCATGGGTAATAAATGTGCATTTCATTCCCCTTTCACTGTAAGAGGTGTTTCTTGAAAAATTTCATCTTAGTATTGCTCGTTTCTCGTTTTTAATCTGCAGAATTTGAGTTCTAGATCATTTCCTCTGCAAATCAGGATGTACCGCTTTCAGGAAAATTATGCTCCCCTATCCAGACGATTCCCCTCTCCAATACCTTTTCTCCTCATCATACCTGTCCCCCCTCCTTATACCCCTAATGCTGACTCCTTCACTGCACCCAGCTAACAGTTTCTTTGAATCAGAGAAAAACTTTCTTATTTGAATAAAAAAAAAAACAACTTTTTAATTCGAAGAAATTTTTTCTTTGACCGTATATCAAAGAAATGTTTCTTTTATTCAAAGAAATTACTTTCTGGATGCACTCTTGTACCCCCCTATAATTATGTAATTTCCCTTTCGTGTAGAATATGATGATGTTGAGTATAAACCCCCATCTGCACTCAGCCGCTTTACCATCCAATCCGTCTTCTATAATTCTGCCTCCCGCCTAGCTTTCTCCTTCCCCCACCCCTTCATCTTGTCAACCCCTCTCATTTAATATCTAGTTCCACCCCACTTTCTTTCTGCATCAATTTCTCCAGGTTTTAACTGTTTCCTGATACTTCTTACTCCTAGTTTTTCATACTAAAATGCTCCCATCCCTATTCCCTCAACCACTTTTCCTCACTATTCTCCTCCTCAAATATACCCCCTGCACTTTATCCTATCACCTCTGTTTACACGCTTATAGCATTGCAGCTAGAAAAACCCTGAAATTAAATAATTAAAAAGAAGTGCATCTGCTCGAAACTTGAACCCGCGATCCAGTACTTAGTGTTTTTGGGTAAAGAACGTAGCTTGGTGCTCTTTATGGCTTTTACCAACTAATAGATGTGTAAATATATATAAATTTATATAGAATTATAACGGTATTGATAATAGCTAAAGCGGCCTTGATTATCAAGAATAGAGAGCCTTGTGGTATACCTAAGGCTTCATTTTACTCGATAGGTCACGTTACTAACGAGGTCTTTACTCTTTACTCTTTTCGATCCTTTCAACACGTTTTACAGTGCATCGTGCACCGCCTGCCCACCCACTTACTCTTATGGGGCTTCGTAGAATAATACCCTTTTCACAGGGTTTGCTTTTATTTCAGATAAAACTCAGGTTGAAAAGTTAAATATAAATACTTAATATAATATATATTGTTAAATAAATAAATAAGTGTACATATAAAGAGTTTAAAATAAGTCTAATGAATTCAAAGGAATTCAAGGAATTCGAAGGATTTCAATGATATAAATTGAATTGAATGCAGAGATGTCTAAGAATTTATAGGAACAGTATATATAATAGATATTATCAGAATGTTCTAAAGACGTCTTTTAACTTTGCGATTAAGTGCTGCTGATCGTGAGACATTTATGGGACGTCCCGTGCACGACTCATGTTTTAGAAACGTGAATTATATTCAATGGAATTTAATAAATTTTTTTTTGCAGGAACACATGCGTATTACTCGGTCATGGTGTTACCACATTCCAAATTTGCCCATACAATATATTTGACGGTGAAGCCTGACCGGATTTACTAATCTATATATAATTTTATAAGTATAGTTACGTAATAACGTCGCCGTCGCGACGCGGTTGACGTCACGACGCACCCGAGTTAATTCAAGATGGCCGATCACCACCACTTTGACACTCCGTCGACTGTGGTGATCAGAATTGCGTGTGCTGACCGTGCTGACTGCTTCATGGCATAATGGCACGTTCGAATAACATACTTAATACTTTTCTTTGCTTTATAAATAGAAATATTATGTCGTTCAAAGGGAAGGCTATCACTAGGTTATTTTATTATGGTGTGACTCCGACTTTACAAATTTTTAAAATTCCCGGTCTTAACTCGAAAAATCAAAATCTTAAGGTGCCGGCGAATCCGGACCGATTCTTTGATGGACCACTTAAATCCTTAAATCATGTCCGGAACCTTTAAAAATTAAGGGGATGTGGTAATAACTTTTAAAATTTCTTCAAAAATATTTTACACGCAAAAAAGAGTTTTCGAGTAAAAGGCAACTATTACCATTTTTTTTCAAATACTACTATTTTTATTTTGAATTTTTGCCACTTTCTCGTGATTACTATATAAATTGCAACTTTTGACAAAAAAACTAGCTTAAAATACAATTTGCATTTTGATTTTTTGCCACTTTCTCAAAATTACTTTGCAAATCATAATTCTAAGCCAGTAGCATAGCTGAAAATACCATTTACATAAAGCAATGAAATATGTCAAGTATTAGCACTTTTGACTAAAAGGAGTAGCAAAAATTACCATTTGAAGATCGTATTCTCGAGCATTAGTTTTAAATAGTAAGGTTCAACTCGAAGACGAGTTAAAAAGTACCATTTAGAAATAGTAAAATGGTATTTCGGCGAAGAACTTAGCTGAGATTTTGTTTACGAAGTCCAAGCGTTAGATAGCTCAGTCGATTATTACGTGCGTATTAGGGTTTAGGATTTTTAGGTCGGGGGTTCGTGTCCTCAGCGAGTGCGATCTTTTTAAGTGTTTAGGCGTACGTTATAAGTTACATTGTGAAATTTACCTTTTGAAATAGTACACCTTTATTTTAATTTTGAAATGTTTTTCGTGGTAAAGTTTACCATTTGAAATAGTACTTTTATATTCTGAATCGTTTTTTTTTTGGAGAAATAGTATAAAGTGCTAAATGACTTTTCAGAGCGCAAACCAGCCACTTCGAAATGGTACTTTTTTCTCTGATTCCGAATTACATTGTGCCATTTACTTTTTTGCGTGATAGTCGATTCAAATCCTCTGAAATCCGTCGAATCCCCTAAAATTCTTTAAATTTTCCTCAATTTTATTTATTTTGATTAATTGTTAATAAATGAAACTATTTGTCAAATGCTCTACTTTTAAAAAAATTTAATGGTGAAGCTGCACAGAAAAACTTTTCACCGCGATTTTTTTCTTTTTTCGCCGAGGATAAGTTTTAAAAAGGGAAAACGGAAAGTTCTGGCCAGACGTGGACGAATTGTCACAGTAGATGCGGCAAGTTTTGGTAAGCCACAGTAGTCCTACGTGAGGAGTTGACTACTTGACCGATGAAGCGTACAGTTTTGTACACCTGACTCTGCTTTTTGCAAGATTCTTCAAAGATTTGTTCTAAAACCTTCTGAAGTTTTTATAGACGTCACTACTTTACGTATAGAAATAATATATATATTGTATATCAATCAAGGGCATTAAATTGACAATTCCCACGCTATTTTTTATTCGACCTGCACAATTTTGTGCGACCTCTTTATTCATATCTGTAAAAAGGTCGCAATGTGAAACTTTCCCGCCAGCTGACGTCACCGGGGGAAAAAGTACGACTTTGCGTCCGCTCACAGGCATGAAATATTACGCTTATCGCGCGTGCGTTTTGTAATCAGCGACCTTAAATTGAATACTGTCCGCCTGTTCTACAGGCTATAGT
Organism: Synergus umbraculus; assembly: GCA_900474325.1. Classification (NCBI taxonomy): domain Eukaryota; kingdom Metazoa; phylum Arthropoda; class Insecta; order Hymenoptera; family Cynipidae; genus Synergus; species Synergus umbraculus. Next base: position 7,562 of record UCOK01011051.1, read on the forward strand.
TGAAAAGGTATAATTGAAAATTTCAAAAAAAATTTTTAATAGTGCGCAGTGCATATAGTCTATGTACATATGAAACTGTGTTTATATGTATAACTGTACATATATAATTTGTGCGCAGCTTGGGTATAATATGAATTTATTGGCATTTTTTTTTTAGTAAAGCACTTTGCTTGATCGTGCGCATTAACACAAGAAACACAAGTATTGAAGTATACGACTAGGTTTCATGAAGGCGAAGGAATAAAATCCAGGACGAGAAGGCGCCGCTGCCGGCTACACCGCCCGCGTGGATGGCGAAGGAAAGCTAAGGGGTTGCGGCGGCATGGGCAGCGGCAGCAGGGAGCTCAGCGTCATCGGGATAAAACTTATGGATAGGTGGGTGGATGATGGGTGGGTTAGTTGGTACCGTTGCTGCGCAAGGGCATTTGAAAGCGCATGCGTTTCTGTTCCGATGTGTGCGGAACGAACGGAGCTACTGCTAAGTGCTAAGTCAACGGGTAACGGCAGTCTGATAGAAACCCTAGTACCGCAAACTTTGCGCACCGAATTGCGCTCTGTTGGGAATAAATCGTGACTCTCCTTTCATCTCCATCTCTTACTTTTCGCGCACACCGCCACACTTTTCCGAGTTCTCGAAAACTCGCTGATGTTATCAATAGTTAGCTACCAGCAATAGTACCAATCGTTTCAAGTGCGGAGTCTATATGAAAAGAGGCATCAAGGAGAAAGCTGACTGCATTCATATTGAGTGTGAAAAACGTTTCAGCTTTTAACCTCTTCTTTCCTTTTCCGCGACCGTGAATCGCGTTTGTAAAAAAAAAAAAAAATACGTGAGTGCTACAATCGAAAGTTTCTAGTGTCATAGAGGCAGTGTTGGCTACAATAGGAGTGCCAACTTGTATCTGTGCATAATAATTCCACGGCAAGGTCCTCAGAGCTGGAATAAAGAAGGAGGTGGTATTGAAGTTTGTGGGGAGGATCAGTTGGCCGACTAAGTGTTCGGGCGTGGAGTGAGTGTGAAGATCGAACGTTATCGAGCTCCCAGTGCTGTTACCACTTCAATTACCTTTACATTTACCTTTACCAGTACTGGTACTCTTGTACCAGTATATCAGTAAAAGTATCACACTGAGTACCAGCAGAGAGAGAGAGAGAGAGAGAGAGAAAGAGAAAGACAGAGAAAGAGAGAGAGAGAGAGAAAGAGAGGCGGAGAGGGTGTGAGGGGAGAAAAAATCTTCTCAATCTTAAAGCTCAAGCATCTACCCTTTATCCTTCACCTCGTCCTTCGATCTTGGCCCTTGGGCTTAACCCCCTCTTTCTCTGTCTTTCTCGTTCTCCAAGTTGCCACCTCCTCCTACCCTTAGCTTCTCTCTCACTCTCACCCTTTTCGTCCACACCTAGCCTTCCCCCATCCCATCTAACCTCGACCTCGTCGCGGAAATGCACGAGTAAAAGTACGACAGTGTCTTAAATTTGCATATTTTTTTAAGATTATCTCGTGCACGCGTGATCGAGTCGAGACTCCATATAAATGTGTCGATCACGGTACAAAACGTGAAAAGTACGAAGAAGAAGAGAAAGAAGAATCAGCGGCAGGGAACGGCTGCGAGCGAGTTTATTTTTAGTGTGCGCGCGCGCGCCCCTCGAAGGCGCTGAGAGTAGTGTATTATATTAAGCAAAGCGGCGGTGGCCCGATGAAGCGGCGTATGTGACATCAAATTTTCTCTTGCCACCTCGACCAAGACACCTCGCAGACCTTCCACGGTGAGTATTAATTTCGATGGTTGCCGATTGATTTGCCATTCCCCCAGCACCTCCACCCCGTGCTATCTTCATTTCTCTTCCGGTCTGAAAACCCTCTCGCTGACGAGCGAGCTTTTCCTTCCTCCTTTTCACCGCACCCCTTTGCCCCTTTACCCTCCATACTCCTCTTGTCTCCTCTTCGTCTTTCTCCTACACCGGCCCCTCTACATACTTCTACACTCCTCTCTCCTCCACCAAATCAACCACCCCCGTAGCTGTTGCGAGTTGCGAATCTCCTCGAGTTGCGACCTGGTGCACTTGTTCCACACCCTCTTCGGGCTCTGGAAGTCGCCGACAGTGGTATTACGGAAATTATGTAATGTGGCCGTAGCCGAACGATGTTAGCGCGGCCGCAGAGCCTAGGATCTGACTGTCTGCCTGGGCTCCCTCGTTCTCATCGTCGTTGGGAATATTATTTCGGGAGCGCCAGCGGCAAGCACGGACATCAGACATGGACCCTGAGCGACACTGCTCAACATCGACCTACGTAATTCATATAAACATCCAGGATTTTACCGGGAACCGTCTTCGTATCTCTCGCGCGAGCTCGCAATCTTAACTTACTCTCTTCATATTTCCTTCTGCACACACTGCACCTGGAGTCAAACTATATATATATGTATAAAAATGATTGTACAGTACAATAATCAGACACGCTGAAATTTATCATGACAGCAAAGTGGATTTGAGAGTAGGTATACTCTGGTTTTACATGCTGGAACTCTTTACTTTTCGTTTTTCGTCCGTCACTCGTCAAGCTCGCTATGACTCACAAAAACCACCTCCGTCGTTTCATTTCTCAAGCAAATCCCGCAATCTTTTCGGTATTTCACCCTTCAGGAAGTAAACGGATGGAATCCAATTTCTCTGAATCATTTTCAAGCTCCAAGATAGAAAGTGATAGAGATAGTTTAGCCCATTTTATCGACGGCAAACTTTTTCTATCTCCTTGTCAATATAATTCTTCGCCTACTTTGTCTACCCCCTCTTGTGTACCCTAGACTATCCCTCGAATATTGACGTCTCTCTTTTCAAGTTGCCACTCTGTTCTCTGAAACATTTCTGGGAAAATTTTGCAATAAATTTCACACTGAGAGATCTAAATGAAGAATGTTAGAAGTTCAGCGACTCGAAACGAGAAGCACTCTTTTCGTACAATATATGAGTGGGGGAAACCGGGCGAGATGAGTGCACGGGTTCAAATGATCTACACTTAATTTTTTTTTTTTTTTTTTAATGTTTGATTTTCTTAGGCTGTTCTTTTTAGAAATGCTGGAAATATTTAATTTTTCGAAAACAAAATGGACAAGAGGTAGAAACAGTCCGAAGATTCAAATAACCTTTCATCATCAAAACTGAGAGCTACAAATGTCTAAACAGCAAAAAATATCAAAAATACACTGTTAAAAAAAACTAACCAAAATTTAATATACTGTGAGTAAAGTCATTTGCATATACCGTAAATTGAATTTAATATACCATTATGTTTTAGAATTAATATACAGCCATATTAAAATTAATATACTTTCTATTAACATTAATATTAATATACCCTTATATTAATTCTAAAACATATGGTAATATAATAAATTTAACTTAGGGTATATGCAAATGACTTTACAAAATGTATATTAAAAGTATATTAATTTTGCAAACATTTTTAACAGTGTATTCTTTAGCCGAGAGTGTCTTAAAACGTTGCAAAAAATTAATAACAAGTAAGTAGGTATATTTTCTATTACAGTAAACGCTACAATAACACAAGTTTTGATTTTGTTGTCAACTGTCTGTAGCATTTAAAAATAATATTGAGTTAAAAATTATTTTTGGTATTTATTGTGGCTAGAACTTTTAGCGGAATTTAAAGAAAGACATTTCAAATGTCAATTTAAATCAGTTTTCGTTGTGATAACGACCACACACATCTATTCAGCATCTATACATATCTGTTTATCTTTTTCAATTTCCTCTTATTTATTTCTCGTTTATCATTCTTCCCCTGTGTCAATATAATTTTCCTCTTTTAAAAAACTCATCTCACCACCTCCCACGCCTATTGGCAAACCTAGACGGAAAGACTCATTATTATAATATCCAGCAAAAAACGTTCTATATTTTACTATTTTTACTTAGCAAAGTATATAGAGAAATAAAGGAATTTTTGTAATTTTATCTATCTACTATGGTAAATTTAAAATGTTTTAAAAAATTAGAAACTCTGCGGGGATTCAAACCTAACTTTATCCTAATCCAATTTATCCGCTATCAACTAAATCTCGCGACTATTTCACTACGTAATTACGTTTACTCAAATTATACCAACGTTAGGATGAATAGGGAAATACTCTTAGCAAGACTCGGCAACAATCGGCTATCATCGGCGATAGATCGTAAAAATTCAGGCCTCTCTTAACTTGTTCATATAAAAATAGGACAACTTATTATTACGACAGCAAAATTCGGTCTATTTTCCTTATTATCTCCACTTTGAAACCCATTTTCGAAATTTTTCCGGAAAAAAAAGTCTTTCCATGCAATGAGCACTAGGACATTAATTGCCTTTAGGTCGTCCTATAAAATAATTAAAGATGTTCTAAAGACATGTGTGATTAGAGATAGAAAAATAGTTACGTGGATAAATAGTTCTGATTGCCTTGTATCTTGGAGATTCAAAATGATTCAAAAGAATCGAAATTCTACCTTTCTCCTTTCATGAAGAAATTCCAAAAGTACCAATACAATTCGTGTATAAAAATAATTCACAATTTTCTCCCTTTAAAATTAAGATCATGCCTTTTCTTAAACTTAAATTGCACTAAAATTTTAGAGAGAAAATGGTACCGTATCACTGACTAAATATAGACGTGCACTCAGACTCAGACTCATTGTCAGCTTCCGCCAGTACATAATATAAAAATGAGTTTATGTATATAACTTTTTTACACTTGGGATGCTTTCTTTAGCAACCTTTTATAATAATTTTCTGTCAATCTATATACCAAAAAATCTTAATCAATTTGTGCGCGGCATCTAACAGTAATTTGAACATCATTAATATAGATTTTCTTCAAAGAATTCTTAAAATAGAGGTTTAAAGTATTTCATTAATGTTTAAATCAATTCTGAACTTCGAGGCTATAAAACTGGACCCTCTTATAACCTAAGTACAGAATCGATCTATAACCACAATGATATCTTTTAAACTGCAATATAAATATATGCAAAACTATTGACAAATTATATGCATTGACAAATAACCTTTCTTTACCCTACAAAACAGTCCCAGGTGTAAAAATTACGCTGATCGACATTTAAACTGCAGATTGGAAAAGTAAAACAGTTTTCCGTAAATCTTGAAAAGCTCATAATTCATATCAGCTCCATATCCGTATAATTAAAGGCTTAATCCTTTTATCTATAGTCACGTTTTTGAAGGAATTGATAATAAACCAGACTTGATATCTGTACATTAATCGATAGAACTTAGATAGGTATAGAAATATAACAAAAGTAATGATAACATTCTAGAATTTTTGGAGATTTTCAGAAATAAGGAATGTTCAAATTGTACTATCTCAGATCGATAGCCTCAATAGCTTAACATAGAACAATGATAAAATTAAAAAGATCCAATTTTCAAAATCATTGAAAGCTTTTGAAATTCGATAAAATTTCCTTAAATCCTCTGAAATCCTTTAAAATACTTTGAAATCGATAGAAATTCCATGAAATCACTTAAAATCTGTGAACTTCTCTAAAAATTTCGTAAACCGCTTGAAATTCTCTAAAATTACTCGGAAAAAATTAGTTATCGAAAATTTCCTTGACTTTTATCGACTTTAGAATAGGTCTAAAGTTTTAAAATATTTTATAACTTTTTCCTAAAATCCGAAGAACTTTTCGTAAAGAATTTTAAAACAGTTGTCGAAATTTTCATTGACTTGGTCGAGATGTTGAGAGTTAATGAAAATTTCGACAAATATTTTAGAATTCTTTAAGAAAAGTTCTTCGAATTTTAGACAAAAGTTATAAAATATTTTAAAACTTTAAACCTATTCTAAAGTCGATAGCAGTCAAGGAAATTTTCGATAACTACTTTTTTTCCATGTAATATATTATGACCTTGTGATCTGGGAGCCCTATTTTAAGCACAATTGAATTTAAACTTTGACTTAAAAAAAAAAAGATTTTTTGTGACAGAAAATCGATTATAACTCTTTTAAGTAAATATATGCTATAAAAAAAATATTTAAATCAGAAGTAGGGCCTTGATGAATTGAATATTATGTAATTTTACTTTCTGAATGGTTCCGATTTCACTGTTCTGCTACCAGAACTAGAACGCCGCAGCTTGTCAAAGCACATATTGCGACTTTTGTCCTGCCTCTCGGGTCAAAGTATTGATTATTTTCAAGTCAAACCTGTCTTTTCACCTGATATATTTTCTCACAACTAAAGGATATCCCCAAGATATCCAAATTATGGTGTTGAAGAATATCCCACACAAAAAAATGATTTATCGAAACTTTCCTTGAGCGTCATCGACCACACTCTGAGAGTCAAGGAAAATTTCGAAAAATGTTGTAAAATTCTTCCTGTCATTTTTTTTCTTTCCTAGAATGTCAGGTTTTAAAAATCGTTAATGAAATATGTGGAAAACTTTGTCCCACAAGGAATATACTTTTCAAAAGTTGAATAAAATTTCAAAAGAGTTTAATAGATTTCAGTGGATTTGAAAATGTTTAAAAAGAGTTCAAGAGAATTAAAGATTAATAATGGCACGTGATATTTTCCCTTGAGAGCCATTTAGTTTTCCCATAACTTTACGCTCTCAGTAATCAATATTATTTTACTAAAACTAGGTCATTTACCTCCGTTTCGTATGTAGATTAATTATTATTGTGAGCGTAAAGTTGGGGAAACTAAATTGCTTTTATGAGAAAATATTATATGCTATTAAAGATGAATCCAAAAAATTTCAAAAGATTTCGCTCAATCAAGTAGATTTTACCTTAGTAAACAAAATATGTTAGTATTTTGATTACATCTACGCATGAAGTAAAACTAATAAACGCATTATTACAGAAATTTGATTTAATGAAGGACGCAAATAAACTGATGTTTACACTGTACATTGTACAGTGTACACTTTCGTAGCCAGTTCACAACCTCGCACGTGCTGACATTGATTCATGCTTTCCCGTCTTACAATTGACGTCAGATCATATAAAAGTTGCAATAATAGGTTTATATTCTAGAGTTTATATAATAGTAATTCTTTCATTATCAACGCCCGACTCTGATAATAGAAACCGTATCTGAAAATTGGTTTAAGCTTTATATATGAACAATATAGGTAAAACAAAATCCTTATGGGATTTGCTAAATGAAATATAAATAATTGCGAAACTGTACATACTTTTAGATAGACTCTGACGTAATAAAGTCAGAGATAAATCGGAATTGAAGAGTTCATGAAATCATCTTTCCTCATACTGGTTCGTTAAGAATATAAAATTATCATTAGTGACTCAGAAGTAGTAAAGTAATAAATTATTATATTTTTTATAAAATCTTGCGAGATAAAATATTATTTTATACTGTTCACCTAGCTCTATACTAGGGATTTTTTTTCCAATCCTTAACATCTGATTGACATTTGAGTAAAAATATATGAGTCCCAAAAATTCCCCGGCAACTGAATAATCGAGTGAGCATGTACACCGTGTGTAATCATCTCACTGTTCATCCTTTCTATCTACCGAGTGTCTATTTTTTAACATTACAAATAATCGTTGAAAAATATTAAATCAGATTTCAAGAGACTTCATGGGATTTAAAGAAATTTGAATAGATTTTATGGATTTTCAGGAATTTCAAGGCATTTCAAGAAGTACAATAAATTTTAAGATGTAAATAGCTATTAAACGGTTTAAAAATATTTCAGAGGTTTCTGAGGAATTTTCAAATTTCAAAAGAATTAAAAATATCTTACGTAATTTCAGAATATTTTAATGGGTTCAACGGTGGTATTGGAAAATATTTCAGGGGAGTTAATGGGACATTAAAAAATTCTCATGTTTAAATGTGTTGTAGACGTTAATTTTGTAAATGTATAAGTTTAAATATTTCTTATTAGGACAGCAATTGGATAGCTTTTATGACGATATAACACATCGCGCGATGTCATTATTTGCACTCAACAAATGCTTGAAGCGAGTGTATCGACTTGAGCGAGAAAAAATGATAACTTGATCTGCTTTTTTGTACTTTGATCAGATTTACGAAAATTTTGAGTAGATTACGTAAAAGAGTCAGAATACTAAAAATAGTTTTACAACATTGTACATATTTGTTTCAATGCAAAATAAGGTGTTTGTAATAATTTTTTTTCATAGAGAAACATAGCTGCATATAACATATATATATATGCTGTAATAAACTATATATATATATATGTTATCAGTTAGAAGTTAGATAGGGAATTCTATCTACAAGTTGTTGAGTTAATTGGAATTTTGATATTAACTGGGTCGCGAGCGTATGGACATTTTTCACTAAAACTAAGCGATTTAACTTCATTTCATGCTGATGAAGGTAGATTGGCGAAAATAAAGCTCTTATGGTAATTACTATATGCGTCTTTAAAAGATTTCAGAAAATGTTCTGCTATTTTAAGGAATTTCCAAGAACTTATAGTTTTCGTGGAATTTTAAAAGATTTTAAGGATCTACAAAAGATTTTCTTGGAAGCTTTTTACTTTGAACTCTTTAAATAAATATAACTGTCTAACTATGTGTATTGAGGCACTCGAGTTGAAATATACAGTTTTCAATTATTCGAATTGTACTCAATAAAAATATTTTAATTTTTTAATTAGAAATTTATTAATTTGAAACGGACTCTCAAGACGATAGTTAAACGATATTCAAACCAATTTTAGAACATTCCACACTCTATGTTATGTTCACACGACTCCCTGTTTTCATATTCATAAATTACTATTAAAATATTAGCGAGGACGCCAGGAAATGTCCAATCTTTTATAACAGTAGTCAGTTTTTTTTCTTTTTTTTTTTAATATATCTTTCCATACTAGAAATGAAGAATAGAGACAATAAAATACTTTTAAATCTCTCTTGTATGCATGGAAATTATTTTCAACTTTAGATGATGAAAGAATGTTGTCGTTTTTCTGTTGAAGAACCAATGCGGCAGATGATAATGTAAGAAGAAGACGAAATCTTTACACGCATGCTGTAAGTTATACTGTTAATTTTATGTGCTTTAAATAAGCTTGTTTTCTAGCACCTTTAAAAATATGTACGTTTTTTAATAGAAAAAAATACATCACTTTTTGGCATTTAACACCGTTTCGGAATAATTACAGTTGTAACGAATGTTACAGATGAACGTCTGTGAAACTGTGGTTTTATAAGAGTGGCTGAACAATTACTTAACTCTTGCAATACTGGCGGTTTTGTATAGAATCGTTTAATAACCTAAATGTAACAAGAATTTAAGTAATTTCATGGGATTTTAATGAATTTGAAATGATTTCAATTAACTCTTAATTCTTTTAACTCTGAATTTAAGAAGATTTCCAATTGTTTAAGGGCGTTGAACCCAAGTGCTAAGCTCAAAATTCAATTCTCCATTTTACTCAAAGAAAATTATAGATAAATATTTGTTGCATAAAACGAAGAATTCAAAATCTCACTTAAAAATTAAATATTTTCATTTTTCTTAAAAAATATTTCAAATAGCTATTTTCTCGCTCTGTACGCACAATTCTAGTTAAAAATTGATTAATTCTATAGAAGGAAAACATTCCAAATTTAATATTTTTTTAGTAAAATGAAGAAATCGAATTTTTAGATTAGAACTTGGCTCAACACCCTTAAATATATTAGAATTATATATTTTAGACTTTGTTTTCGGGATAAAATATGACAATGTGTGTTTCAACCGGATTTGCACAAAAAGTATAAAAATCTCTTGAGTAAAATGAAAAGATATCATTTCGTAGTTAGAGTCTTTATCTAAGACTCTTCAGCAAAATAAAACAATAAAAACTTATAAATTCTCGGACTTGGAAATATTTGCAGTAATATTACCAGATTTACTCAAGAAGTTTCTAACTATATTTGAGAATATTCTTGAAAATTGTAATGTCGTGAATATTGCCTGAATGTAGGTAAATTCTAGAAAACTTGAAAACTCAAAACTTTATTTACCTATCGAGATTATGTGCGCGCGAATCCACTTGTGTTCCGCACCGGCCGCACCGTGCGAACTGCCGACTAGTGCGGCTCGTGCCCGGCCAACCAACTGTTTGAAACATCTTTAAAAGTTGTCTGTAAATGTGAAACTGAAAACCAGGAAAAAGGCAGTGTGTAATTGTGTAGTGTATAATTGTGTATGATCGCCATTGCTCACTGCTCTGCACCACGCTCACCACTCGCTATTCTGTGTGTGCAATCTTCTTCCTCATGTCCATGTTCTTGGTTCTTGCCAGACTTGCCATATTGCTGCCAGTCGCTCGTCTCGTGTCAGCTCGAGTGGCCGAGAGCGAGAGGTGTCGACAGTACAGTTGAGCCAGTCGCAACTCGCACAAACTCGCAAGGGCCGCATCACTCCGCACAGTGTTCTACGTTCGCTACGTTCTACGCACGTATATTCATCAGTTGATCTGCACAGTGTTCATGTCCATCTATGTCGGCTGATTCGTTCCTCATTGGTGTGTGGTGACTCGTGTGTTGGTGAGTGAATGATTGGTGTCTGACTCGTGCTAAACCCACACTCAAACAATCATCGACCGTCGTCGCCCTTCGTGGCCGTTTCTACGGTTCGATTCTCGTGGTTGTACAATTTTTTGACAAACGACCAAGATGAAGATCCCGATTTTCTGGAATTGATTCAATCCAAGAATATATTTCATTGATTTTACGTTTCTCCTCCACAGTGATCGTAAAAGACTGACAGGTAATGAAATACCTATATAAATCTTCTACTAAAAGGAGTATTACACGTTAATTCCTTCATCATTTTCACGGTTTATAGACGGTTTAGACGGTTTTCGCACCAGACGTTTTATTCTCGTTTGTCCCGTTAAAAATAGATTATCATATCTCGTTTATGTGTTGTTGAATCATCACAACTCGCAGTGTATCCTCAATTTTAAAAGAGGATAGGTGTTTTGATATAGAATTGCATGACATGCGTGACACATAACCTCCAAGTCGGAAGAACGAGCCCAGCACCGTTGGTTGCGTTGGCTATCGCTAAATGTCATTTCATTCGATAAATCTATTTGTCTCTTCAATAAAGATCCTCCTCAGGGTCATTGCACCTTTTGTACTCTCTCGTATTTATGCGTCGCGACGTCTCGAACGTTTATATCAGCTGCAAAACTATTAGATTAAAAAAGGTTTACAACTTATTTTCAAGACTTGCAACATACTATATTCAGACTTTCTTGTATTTTTTTCTTTTTTTTTCTTTGCAAGTGTATCACCCATCGTCGAAATATATAGTTATTATATCATGACATATCATACAAAAAGAATTACATGTAGAATCATAATCTTTATGAAAGTGCTGTTTGATTATTTTTCTTACCGTACGTTGAGCTTGTATTGAATAATGCAATTCGTTATTTGTTCTTTGAAGTGGATTATTAACGCATAGCTTCGCTTATGTAGTTATAATAATGATGACAAAAAATTTATCAGACTCGAATCAACTGTTGTAAAGCAAGGTCGGGAAATCCTGCTAAGCCGGTGACGTTGTTTGACACTTAATCCATTTAAAATCATGCAATTTTCATAAAAAGTAAAAATAAGTAATTACGGGTAATTATTTCAAAAAAATTTTTTATTGAAATAGGCATGTTCAATTCAATGAAAATAAAGTTATACACCTATAAATTTTTTTTCATTTACAAACTTTTGATTTTAACGATTTTATCCTTACAATAACACAAAATTATAGTATTTTGTTTAGAAAGTTATTCAGTTTTTTTTATTTTTCTAGGTATTTTACAACTTTTGATTACATACTATATTACATTATATATATATATATATATATATATAT
>UCOK01011053.1:0-20849 GCA_900474325.1 Synergus umbraculus
TATATATATATATATATTATAGCCAACAGGGCAGCGCGGGTCAAGGCGAGCAAAGATGGTGGTAACTATAATGGTAGATGACCAGCCAGTTACCTAAATGGACCCTAAACGAACGAACAAACGGAGAGGTACATTTCATTCAAACTATGTATTTGTTTTCACTTGCTGCAAGGTCTCAGCAGGTGAAGTTTAGTACGTGCCTCCACAACAACCTGTAGCCGCTCGTGCCGCTGAATAATTTCCTCAATTGTTACATCTTGTGACGGCTTCGTGACATTTTCATCTTTCCGGAAAGGAATCGTGAGACTCGAAAGGCAGAGACAGGCACTTTGCAATCGAGGTTCGGGTTTATTGCGGTAGGTATACCACCTTGGACATCTTTTGATTGGCTCGTCCTCTTATATTTTCTAACGGCTAGCTGTCACAGAAAAATATACTCGCTTTCAAGAATTTATTATTCTTAGATGAATATTTAAATAATAATATGCTCTACTACGTGGGATCATGAATGAATGAATGAATGAATCAATCAATCAATCAATTAATTAATTGTTCAATGAATTGCAACAATGGCCGGCGGTCATACCACATACTGAAAGCACCTGCAGTGATCTCTCAAGATCACTAAACTAAATCACTTGGGAATTCAGCATTCATATACATTTGGCACAAGCCAATGTACCAATGTCTAATAACTAATTTTTCAATTAATTTATTTTGATTTGAATTTGAATTAGTTTGAAATAATTTGACTTCAGTTCTACATATATATATATATATATATCTACATCTCAACTGGCAGTTTTTTATCTTTTGTTTTTCTTCAAATAATATTTCTTTTTCCAGTCTCTCTCGCTTTTTCAAACCAGCGCTTACTTCTGACTCTCGGAAGTTTGCTGGCATTTCATTAGCATATAAATAATATTCGAACAACAGTAACAGGGAGCGTACAGTACGATGAGGGTATATATAGCTCCTACCTTGTAACCGATAGAATATACAATATACATTATGTATGTGTGAATGTGTGGGAGAGAGAGGTAGAAGAAGAGAAAAAATTAGTAAAAAATAAAGAAAAAGAGAATCTGAAGCTGAAACAGTAGTGGTGACCCCCGGGGCTCAAAATGCACAGGTTCGAACAAGAAGTTCCCTGACGTCATCGGCAGGTGCAAACACAACTATCTCTCTCCTTCTCTCTCTCTCTCAATCACACTCGCGTCCCTCTACTTTTTTCTTTTACATTTGTTTCTCCTTTTTCTTTCTCCACCCTCTCATCTTCTCGCGCACACATGTAATCATACCGATTTCAAGATCACTACAGATATCCCGACACTAAGGCCAGATTCATTTACTCTTGGTCAACTATTCCAAAACTAATTGTTCAAAAGATATCAAAAAAATTGACAAAAATTTAAAATAATTCTCTATAATTCACTAAAATTTATAAAAAAATTCACTGAATCACATAAATATACCGAAATTGAAAATTATCAAAATTTAAAATTTATTTTAACGTGTTGATGGGATTTTCTAGTCCGGATTTTTATTTTCAATAAAAACATTTTAATATAAGGGTGTCATTTACCGAGCAACGATATTGTAGTATATAATACCTATATCTCATTAATAGCTGTGCCAATCTGACACTGTTGGTATTCTAATCTTAAAATAATTTAATAATACTGTGATGAGATATTATTGATAATGAAACAAGGGAGTGACGTGATATTCGACGTCAAAACTAAAAATTTGGTAAAAAGTGGAAATTTTCCACACTTAATTATTTATGAAAATATGAAAGATGGTTATATTTTTATATTGAAAAATTCACTAATATGTATATTTTTAACAAAAAAATGAACATATTTTTAGGAACTTTAAACAAGTTTTCATAAAAATTATAATATTATTAATATCATATTTTTTATTAAATAGAGATTTTAAGAGATTTAAAATAATTTCAAGAGATTTAACAGATTTTAAAGAATGCAAAACTTTTTTTTGTCTTAAAAAAATAGTTTAAAATCTTGAAAATTTTTTAATTTTTGGAGAATCTCGTGAAATCTTTTCACATGTTTTATTTCAGATTTCGATAAATCTGAAATTTCTTTTTATTTATATTGTTTTGAAATCCTTTGAAATATTTTAATATCCTTAAAAATCTGGGCTATTATCTACGCTTATTTCTATTATCTACAATTTTCCATAGTAAAACTTTTTTCATTGGCATATGTAATTATTCTAAATTGATGCAATAAGTCAAAAAATTCTTTGCTTCGAGACAAATTGATCAGCCTATAATGTTATCACACTTTACTGGATAGCAAAAAAGATGGGCCTGGTTAAAGAAAATTTCAAATTGTATATTAACTTTTAAAGTCATGCTCATGTCGTTACATTATAACTACACATTGATTCTGTTATATTTATATTACACAACTTTTACGTGACCGTTTTAAAAAAATAATGCCAATTATAATAATTTACTGAATTTTTACCTCCTTTTAGTTTGTAAGTTCGTTCAAAAGAATTGGTAAAAAGTTCAAAGGTAAATTAAAAATGTTTAAAAATTTGGTATATATGCCCTTCACAATGACATACTTATAGACAATAAGCTAGGTCCTTTCTCCCCAATTCTCGTGTTCTAATTTCCAATAAACAATTAACTTCATCCGACTTTACCGAGGACCTTACTGTTCTACTTGGAATAACAGGTTGAAGTGAGTATAAAAAATACCCCATGGAGATAGAAAACAGGTAGGAGATTCTTCCTGATTAGATCATAGAAAAAAAAGGATTGAATGAAAAAATAATGAGGGTAGCTTCTATCTTACGGTAAACATTTTTTTATCGATTTGAATTTTAATCGTTGACCAAGAGATATGAGCTATTTCTATTTGGAGAAAACCAGTCGTGCATAAGAAAAATAGAAAAATTCTTGTAGACAAGGGACGATGAGATGGGACCCCATTGGGATGGAGCCGACGTTCTTAAGTGAAAGAAAAAACAGTTTCCAGACACTTAACGACTTCCAGGGGTGAAACTTAAGTTTCTATACCTACGTGTTATTTCCAGACTTGTGTCTGGTCTGAACTGGACCCCACAAAGCTTTACAGATCTAAACGATGCGGAAACAAAAGATAAGGCTCGATTCAGATTTCAGCGTTATATGAGAAACAGAATAAACAGCAGGTCCTCCTTTTAACGGAAAATTAAAAGCAAACATTTTTAGTGAACTTTCTTTGTTAAAAGCTTTTTTTTTTCTTTTTTTTATAGTTTCATTATAGTAATTTTAAAGAGTATAGTATTTTAACATCGGCATTTATTATGCAATTTTTATTTCACAGCAGAGAATGCTATGAAATAAAAATAGTACAAAAAACGAAAAAATATTACATAAAATCAAGAAAATTGTTAATTGCAAATAGGAATACATTTTTTAACATTATTTTCATCAATTGAAATATTTCCAAAAAATATTTCAAACACAAAAATTTCAAAATTTAAAATTTAGAATCCTGGGACTAATTTAATACTTAATTATTAATTGAGTTTTGGTTCTTCGATTGCTTATTTTTCACCCAGTCAGGTTTAAATAGATTAAACAGGTAGAAAAAAAAATAAATGGGTATGATGACCTATGATGTCCGAAAAAATAATTACAAGTTTCTTTCATGCAGAATAATTTTTAATGCAAATAAATCAATATTTTACACTGTTTGTAATGTTACTATAGTTTTAAATGCAATCAACACAAAATTTCGTTCATTCAAACTTTCAGAACTTGAACCACATTTCAAAAATCATAAACGGCATATGGTCTCGTGGAGAACTTCCCCATTCATACATCGACAAGTGCACCATTGAACATTTCACTCATAATCTTTTTCAAATGCTACTATCGCGAGAAAAGAAACCGCATCGCGTGATAGGTATCTCTTATACTCCTTTTTTTTCAGTTAAGACTGCAACACTGGTCTGCTTTCATATTACATCGACGATCCGTAATCATGTTTGAACAGGAAAACGAGAAACGAAAAAGGATCATATAGTTATTAGAAGAAGAAGAAGAAGAAGAAGAAGAAGAAGAAGAAGAAGAAGAAGAAAGAACAGGACCACCCCTAAGGTTCTTAGTTATAAGAATAAAGAAGAAGAATAAGAAACATACTAGTTCATACATGAAGTACACAGCATACATGCACGTTTCGCAAGGTTCAAGATATTTTGAAATACTATAGAGACATATATCCTATTGCCTTATTCGTCTATTGTTGCGCGGTGAGAGGGGATCCTGCCTTGGTGATCCTAGTTTCTTAAAGCGGGCGGGGGTGTATTGGGTTATACGAAGGTGGTTGGGGTGTAAATGGATTGGGTTAGGGCATCCAAGAGAACGGCAGATGGTCGGCGTGGACCTCGACGTGGGAAGCTCCGAATTCTCCAAGTTCCCACAGCCAGAGTGCACCTGCCTTCCCCACTCTTGCACCCCGTCATGGTGGCTGGGTGGGTCTATATAAGCAGCGGGGTTGCACTTCCAACCATCATTCGCTCACTAGCGCTTGTACCCAAAGCATTCTAAAAATTTTCTTTCACCAAACTTTAACCAACGTGTTTTTCCGAAACTAACTCTCAGTTTCCGAAAAATTTCACAAGTAGTCTACACGAGTAGTTCAGTTTTGTTTCAAGTTCAGTGTCTTTGATTGTGTGACGCAAGTTCAAAATGTCCGCTACCATGACTCTCAGCCACGTGCTTGACTGCGAGAACGAGTTGAACGACAACATCTACAACTTGAAGATGTTGGGAGGCTGCAACAACAAGTCTTCCACCAGCCGCAAGGTCAGAAAGATGCTGAAACCTCTCATCAGGCTTTTGAAGAAGAGGTCCAGTTCCTGCAAAAAGTTCCTCAAGAGCCAGAAAGCCGAACCTCAAGTCTTCAGCGAGGTTTTCACCGAAGAAGTTGACAACCAGAACAACTGCAATGAAGCTTTGGAACAGAGACTTCTTGCTGATTTGGAGAACGCAGAGGAAGGTGCAGCGATCACTGTCTGCTTGGATGGACAGATGACAGTTGTGCCTGTTGTTCCTGGACAGTGTTATGTGCCAGTTCACTTTGCACACACTCATGCGGGGGATTTCTACTGGACGACTCTCGCTTTAACCGACCGAGATCTCTTCTACAAGGAAAGGGCCTTCTCTCAAAACCAACAACCCGAGATGCAAGTCGCCTGACTTGTCACTCATTATCTTGCTGCCTGGAAGGTGGCAAGACGATTGATCTACCTCAGCGACCTTGTCTGGTAACAGGTCACGACTGACAATTGTTTTTGTCAAGCTCCTCATTCGAAAGGATTCCAAGGTATGACACGGAACTATAACGAGGATGCTGCCTACCTGCCTGCGTGCGTGCGTGCTCATCGATGTGTAACATCGATAGCTAGATTAGCTAGTGTAATTATACTTGAGCACTTTTAAACTGTGATCGATAGTTTGATATGTAGAGTTTTTAGCTTTTTTATTCTTGAAAATGTTTGTTACTCAAATCGAGCTGAATTCATGAGACAGGGTGTAAAGATTTTGACAGTTTGGAGAGAAAGTAGACTAGCTAGAGAGATTTTATTTTTTCGAGACTTTTTGAGTGATTATGTCTTTTAATCTCTCAATTGTGATACTTGTACCTACGAGATTTAACATTTAATAATGCTATATTGTGATAATGATTACTGGCTTTAATCCAATCGACTTCGTTCGAAAGGAATTTTTACGTCTTCCAATTTCTGTGAAAAATAAATTTACATTATGCAAACCCATGATTTATTTTTGCGTTAACCTACATCCTTCCTTAGAATAAGTTGCGTTTATTTTCTTCTTTAAATATTTGACATATTTCAATTATTCGCATTTTAAATATCTTTCAAAATTGCGCTGCTACTTAGAAATTTAAGCATTAGTGGAGTAAGCCTTAACACCATAATGGAACGGTAAGTATGAAAATATTAAATATTAACAAAAAAAAAAAAAACAAACAATATATGATTCTATAGAAAAAAAATTTCTCTTGGCTTCTATAGAAAAAAAAACTGTTATCCTTTTATTTAAGAAGAAATTAGAAAAGTATACGGACTTTGAAGTAAATCCAGATTAATACACCTGTGAAGACTAAAAGCTCTTAAAATCGTTTTTACTTTGAGGCCAAGCGAATATCCGCCAAAGGTTCATTTCTAAAAGAGCCATTCATACCTGAGTGCTTTGAAAAAACTTTCCAGATATTTCAGTTTCCTGGGTATTTAAGAGTTCCGAGGAGCCGAAGAAACCTCTCGAGAATTCAGACCTTGAGATTGACTAGGAAAATTTGGTCCAGGTACCTGTCGACATTCCATAAGAATAATAGTCTACATTTTCCCAAGAAATTTACAAGCAAAGATTCTTTGAGAAAAATTCTTTCCACTTTGAAGATATACGATTCAAATCCGGAAATTTACGGTATTTTGTTAAAATAAATCAAGTTAAACATTTAAAATTTCGGTATTATTATTTTTTTTTTTGAATGTTAATTTCCGATAAATTTATCTGATCCTCTTTTAAAGAATTTTTTTTTATATTTTGAGAGATTATAAAAGATTTAATTAAAATGACATTAAAAAAAAGGGAAATTCTGAGTCTTCAAGGTATTTTAAAAAATCTTATAGACATATCTATCTTATGTGACAGATTTTAAATAATTCAAAAACATTTTTTATGTTTTGAAATTACTTGAAAATTTTGAAATTTTTGAAGCCATTTTCAAATTCTTACATTCATTGATATTCTTTTAAAATTCTTTAATGTCATTGAAAATACCTTAAAATATTTTTAAAAGAATTTTTATATTACACGCAAATTTTAAAGCTTTTTCTAATATCCTTGGAATTTTGTGAAATCTCTTGAAAATGTTTAAATTCTTTGAAATACTTAAAACTTAACTTTTAAACGTTTTTTTGACGGCTTTAACTTTTAAATTTTGGTCGTTTGCCTCCGGCACATTTTTCAATAATTTGCACTGATAGGAAAAATCTGAAAAAATTCAGGGACCACACGTTAAGTCTCTACTCAACAAAAATGCAAAAAACTTTCAGATAAAAATAAATTATTACAACAATTTTTGTAATGAAAGAAAGTAACGTCGATGAAATGCATGTTTTCGCTCGGACACAAATTACCCAGGTTTATACAGGTAAAGTGTTAAGAAGTTTTTTTAATAAATTGTAAATTGTCAATTAATATATATAAATGGCTATGTTGAAAACAATTCTCGGAAAAATCTATACCTAACTGTGGATGATCGACGCTAGGACAGTTTATTTAAACCAAAATATACATACTT
This sequence comes from Synergus umbraculus, assembly GCA_900474325.1. Lineage (NCBI taxonomy): Eukaryota > Metazoa > Arthropoda > Insecta > Hymenoptera > Cynipidae > Synergus > Synergus umbraculus. The sequence goes on from UCOK01011053.1 coordinate 7,359, forward strand.
AAGTCTCTACACATGCTGCGCCCATATGTGAGAAGCACATGTTCATTTAGGAAAAGAGTGGGCTGTTTGTGAATTGAGATGATTTTTCATGGGTTGCAGGGGCAAGTGACCCTCGAATGCAGAAAAGATAGTTTGTGCACCGAATTCGTGTGTCATATGTAATAGAATCAGAGTGATTATAAGAGGGTGAATATATATATTAATATTTCACTGGAGGGGTGAAAATAATAATTCAATGAATACTAGTTTCACTCAACGGTCTATCGAGTTTATTCTAGTAAATAATCGAAATAATGAATTCTACGTTATTATCATTTTTATTAATATTATTATGCTTATTATTATTATTATTATTATTATTATTAATATTTAATGATTATTATTATCTTTTTTTTTAATAATTTTCTATCAGTGTATAGAAAATTTGTCTCTTTTCGAGAATATTTTTTGACGAATTCTTTCAAATTATTGTTTATTTGTTATTAAATTGCGCATGGTTTGCATGAATCGTGTGACAACAGTTCGAGCTTTTGGCGCCAGGAAGGAGGAAGTTTACAAAGTAAAACCTTAGAACGAAGTATCCACCCTACCAATATGCAACCCCTCGTGCATCTCTGTATTAAAATACATTTGCCCTTCGCACATTCTAATCCTACGAAAACCTAAAATCAAATGAAAAAAAAAATTAATTTCTATTTATAATCGCAATAATAATTTACCGGACCTAGTTACCCTGCATTTTAAAAGATTGCAACTGAATTTCAAAATGCATGTTGATAAAACAGCTGTGCATAATAAGCCCTTGTATATAGATGTCTTTTTTTTCTTTCTGAAAATATCCAGTATTTTATGCATTTGTCACACTCAATAAAGATTTATTATTATTAATCTTATATTATTATTATTATTATTATTATTATTATTATTATTATTATTACGTTTTCATCAGAGAGAATGTATTAGATTTATGTAAAATTTGACCCTTCCAGTTTTTGTCAAATGCGTCCACGTGTTGAGACCCCATGAATCTCGTTTAGTGTCCTAAAATGAAGGTCAAGTTCGTTGGTCAGCCATTTTCTATAAAAATTCAAAAAGTTGGAGAATTTTGAAAATTTTTGAAACCACTCTTTTTTTCATTTAAAAAATCTATGGACGCACGATATGAAAAATAGTCAAGAGGTGAAAAATGTTTCTTTTTGAACGCCCTCACAACTTTTTGAATTTCCTTAAAACATCGAAAATTAAAATGTTGAGCCTAATAACGCAAGATGCAGAGAAAATGATAAAAACATAATTATTGGTCTTAAAAAGATCTAAGTTCTCCTTTGGCCATTTTTCAATAGGATGAGTAGTTTTCGTTTTAACCGTGGTTTTTAAATTTCTTTCTAATTATTTTTGATTGAATAAATAATTTTATAAAAAATAATATGACAATATCTTTCTAGAATTAAGCCCCTGGAATTAAACAGTAAATTAGTAATTAATGCAGTTACATATCATTTAATCTCGCGTAATGTGTCGTGACATTTTAAAGTCGATTTTAAATCGAATGAAATTATTTCGAACATAACATATATAACATATAACGTCAAATTGATTAATTACTCTTTTTCTGAAGTCCGTTAAAACGTGTCGAGCGTTCATCTGTCATGTGACTGTGTTTCGAAAATTTCTTTCCAATTATGGAGAGATGGAATAATTTCGAAAAAAAAAATGGAAAGCACTTGCAATTTGCATAGGAAAAAATTTAAAAAGTTGAAGATGTAATAAATTAGCAATTTCAAAAAATTTCAAAGGAATACAAGAAACTAAAAGTGATTTTAGCGAGTGTTTTTATAGGAATTTTAAGAAATTTAATATGATTTTTTAAACTCTTTAAAGCTATTTAAAGAATTATTAAAGACTTTAAGAGATTTTAATGAACATAAAGAGATTGCAAAAGATTTTAATACATTTTTAACGCTTTTAATAACTTGAAGAGGATTTTAGAGTTTTCTTTTTTTTTTTAATTAAATTTTTTTTAAATCCCAAGTATCAAATGACAATTTTTTCAATTTTTAAAAGCTTGACTCTCTTTACTTTTTTAATTATCCACAAAAGTCTTTTTAAACAAAAAATGTACCGGAATTATCCCATAATACCAGTGTCAAAAATACCATTCGCAATTTTTGCTGATTTTCCAGATGAAAAAGTGAGAACTTTCTAAACTAGCTGTGAAGATGTATCAACTTTTGAGCTCATGCAATGAGCAGCACTTTGCTTCCTCATAGAGGAAGCATTAATTAATTACTCAAATGTATTAATATTAGGTCGCCTGAATCGTGTCAACACAAAAAAAGTTTATTTTCTTTACATCAGCCTTAAATTTTGATTTTTTGAAAAATTATTGTAGTTAAAAAATTAATTTTTAAAAATTACAATTAAGCGCCACTTTTTTATTTTTTAATGAAATGTATTAATCTTGTAGGTCAATCGATGAAAACTTGTAAATCTTTTTAAGATCAATAATTGAATAAATATTTTTCTTATCATTTTCTCTGCGTCGCGCGTTATTTGACTCAAAATTTGAATTTTCTATTTTTTAAGGAAATTCAAAAAGTTGTTATGCCAATCCAAAAGGGTGTACTTATAGAGTACAACGAACATCCGTGCATAAAATTTGTAAATTTAAAAAAAGTGGTTTCAAAAATTTTCAAAATTCTCCAACTTTTTGAATTTTTATACAAAATGGCTGACCAACGAACATGACCTTCATTTAGGACATTGAACGAGTATACCTATGGGTCATAATTCTTTCGGAAAAGTTATCGTGCAAACAAACTAAATTCTACAGACAGACAGACAGACAGACACCCATTCGTAAAAACATGTTTTTCGGGTTCAGAGGGTCCCAAAACGTGGACATTTGACAAAAACTGGGGGGATAAAATTTTACACAAATCTAATATATTCTCTCTGATGAGAATGTAAAAAGTGGTTTTGCATTGAAAGAATTGGCTCTTTATACAAATGGGAAAGCAAGGGAATGTCCCCGTCGCTTTCTCGCATTATGCAAAGCAAATAGCGTCAATAGCGTCATCTTTATCTCTTAGCTCGTGCCGGGGCTCGCGACATCGCGTTCCTCATTCCCACGGTCTCAATTTTACACATACATTAGCTTGAGAAAGCGCTATACCTTATAGGCATGCGAACTGAGTACGCGTGCACGCGCTCGCTTGCAATGATACATAATTATTACGAGTGCGCGGCGCTACAGAGAATAGCCAAAATATCATGTGCCATTGCCAGAAGCATGAAACGTTCTATTCAACAAACTACTTTAAAGTAAGTAAATAAATTATCATTCATTATTTATTAATTATTATTATTATTTATTGAAAATACAAAAAAAATAGTTTAACTTATTTCTTCAGAACTTTAACTACATTATTAAATTTAAATGAAGCCAAACAACGCACGATATGAAAAAAAGTTAAAAGGTGGAAAATGTTTCTTTTTGACCGCCCTATAGGATTGGAATAACAACTTTTTTAATTTCCTTAAAAAATCGAACATTCAAATTTTTAGCCAAATAACGCGAGATACAGAGAAAATTATGAGAAAAATTTTTTCGTTTAGATGCGTTTTTTTAACATAGTCTAAAGATCACAATTGCGCAGAGCCAAAGGATTCCGGTTAAGTAGAAAAAAACTACCTGCACTTGAAGTTGGTCATTATAACAAAATAGGGGGGTGAGACCAAAAAGAATCGAAAAAAAAACCACCATGAGTATGAGATTGCACCTAATGTGCATGAGGATTTTTTTTGCTGAAAATGCAAAATTATTATCTTTTTATTTTAATTATTTATATTTATTCAAATATAATTATTTTAATTGTTTAAGTTTTACTGTATTGCAGGCCAATTTTATACCTACTATGTAAACAGAGTATTCTAAAGAAGAAAAAATCTTCCTCTGTTTTCGATTAGGAGAGAATTTTCAAGGGATTTAAAAATATTGTTTGACTATCCGTGCGCGAAATTTGATTTCGCAAACGCTCGGTAAAAATATGTATCCAGCTTGGCACACGTCGTGTCAAAAAATACGGTTCGATAGGTGTGCATGAAGGTGATTTCAGTCTTGTGTGACCTTTATTGTATACTCGCTTCGCTTGTGCGCAAACAGTTACACAAGGCTAAAATCACATTCGCGCACTAGTATCGAAATGTACTATCAAAGAATTTCAAGAGACTATAAAAGTAATTTTCTTTAATTTTAAGAGATTTCGACTATTTCGGAAGAGATTTCAAATGATTTTAATGGATTTTAAAAAAGTTTTAAAATGTTTTGGATTTTTCAATAGCATTTAATGAGCGCCATAATCCGCAAGTGTAATTTTCTTGGTTCAAATATGATACGACAAAATAAAAAATCTTACATACGGCCAGGCATTTTTTGCAATAAATGATAGAAAAAAAACCAAAAAAAACATGGGCGTTTAGAAAACTTTCTATAAAGACTGGAGTCTATATAGGGTTCAGAATCTTCTGCGTCCATCATTTTAAAGTTTTGCACTTCTTATATTCAAGTATCGATCGACTCTCCTCTCGTCTTGTCGACTACTCTCGCGTGATCAAACTCGCTCTGCAGGCGTTGATGTACTCGCCTGCTATAATCTTGTTACTCTCTTTTTATTTTCCATCTTTTTTCTCACGTCATTACTTTCAACTCCATCTTGCAGAAAGCCGAGATCTGAACACCGGAAGTCGTGCTACCGATTCTACGCAAGCAAGTCGAGTACTAAAATACCACTTATACGACTACTATAAGGAATTGCGGTCGTATAACTTTGAGTTTTTCTGTGATGTACGTGTTTCCTGCGATTTGCGATCGCAGGCCAGCATTTTCTATCCCTATAATGGGAAACTTGTGGTGAAGACGATGAAGCCAGAAAAGATTCGCACAATTCATCGATGGATATTAGGATCTGCAGCACTGCGATCCTGCAAATTTTACCACCTGCTGGTGGGGCAGAATTTCGAATGTTCAAAAACAGGTAAATTTTGACATTTCGCATCGGCGATCGCAAAAAATACATATTTATAATAAATTAAAGTATAAGCGTACTTTATAGAATTATAAAATAAAGCACAAACCGCAGGCCTAATAACATCACCTGCTGGGATTGTTTGAAGGCACACTTGAGAAGTCCCTAACTTCAAAGCTAAACGATAAGTTTCACTTCAATTATTTGTATCAGCCCCGATTGAAATAATAAATATTAATTATAGCAATCATTTCCATGCTGCACAAAGGATTTCTAACGTGGCTCTGCTCAACTTTCTTTCTTCCTTATATTGTAACCTCACGCCTCTATTTGCAATATTGAAAATAAAGTTTATCGTATTACATAATGAATAAACTCTATTCAGTTCTCCTCGTTTCTGCTTCTGGTCAGCGCGCTAAGGATAAATTAGGTTTATTTATTGTTTTACTCGTCCGGATCAAAAACGAAGAGCAATCTTTAAATATCTAAGGTACTACTTCTCACTCTCTTTTATCTCTGCTGACGTCACATCATCCAAAAATTAGAATCGAAAAATTTTTTTTCACGCAAAATATTTCTTTTTGTGTTCTTTGATCGAAAATATTGGATACGTACTTTTTTATTTTGACATGATATGCAAACTTTTCCAGTTAGAAGTGTTTAAACACATGGAGCAGAAAACATTGAGGATTTTAAAAAATCTTCCAGTTCGTAAATCATTTCCTATAAAACAATGAAATTTTCAGGTAAATTCAACAATTACTTACACTTTGCATATAACGATGAATTAAAAAACTTTTCGTTTTGTTTTTAATTAAAAATATGCTTTACAGTTTTTAGAATATCCCCTAACAATTTCAAAGTGGCGGGTACTTTTTATTAAACAGCTTATTGTTTATAGTCCGTTTCAAGTTCATTTTTTTTTTTTTATCAGAATGAAAGACCTCAATAATCGTATTGGTTACTCATCATTAATGATGGCACTCATAAGGAATATTTATAATTAGTTTGAATTGGAAGCTAATTGTTATAAAAAAATTGTATAAACAAACAAATGGAGGAGATGCTCAAAGTCACAATAAATTTTTTGTTGACTAAAAATGCAAAAATTCCAATAAGAATAATACTCGTAACAAATAATGAATATAATTTAACAATTACTATTGTTATAAACATTTAAATAAACAATTAGAAATTTCTTTTTCATATTTCCATAGAAATATGTTGTTTATCTCTTCCAGTATTTTAGATCAAAGAACCCAAAAAAAAATATTTCGCGTGAAAAAACTTTTTGATTGTAATTTTTGGATGGAATGGCCCATATACATATGATATATATATATATATAAAAGAATATATTTATATTATGTATAAAAGAAAGTAAGAATAAATTACTTGGTAAATACTTAATATAAGTCTACATGTTTCCATGTGGCATTTATTTTGAATTTAAATTCTTCCTCAATCTTGTTGAATTTCGAATTTAAGTTTTAAATTTTTAAGAGCTTTCAAATACGCAGAGATTTTTATCGTATCTCCATATAAGCGACGTACTGTTGTATTTACAAAATCTTAATTTTTCGAGAAATTAAAAAAGTGATTTATTATTCAAATTTTTCTTCACTTTGAAAAAAGTTTTATGTATTTTTATAATTTTTCTAAAATCGGTTTTTCAACATTTACGATAGCTAGCAAACAAAGTGTTCATTGAATAAGCTCAATAGTTGATACAAATTCACAACTAGTTAAAGAATTTCCATTGATACATATATAAAGAGTTTTTAAAGAATGTGAAGAATATTTTATAAGCGGTTTTGCTTCCTCATAGAGTAAGCTTTGTAATGATGACAAAATCTAGTTTCTAAAAAAGGAATTTTTTTAAACATATTTTAAGTGGAATATATCTAATATGATATTGAAAAATTGTCCGCATGTATGTTATGTCACGATCCTGCAATATCTTGAAAACGCGTAGTGACAATTTAATGAAATTTAGAACACATTTAGGGTTTATTTATAACAAAATATTTAATTTTACAAGTTTTATGTACTTTCATAATTTTTGTGAAACTCATTTTTACATTATAACTTCTCAAATAATCTAAATTTACAGCAGATGTCACGAGAAAAATGATTCCTTATGTCGAGACGAATTGATTGACCTATAAGATTAATGCATTTCATTAAAACATAAGAAAGTTATGTTTAATTATATTTTATTTTATGTTTTTTTATTTTTTTTATTCCTTATAAATTTTTCGATTCTAATTTTATTTATGTTTTTTTAAATGAATTTTTCGAATTTAAGTTCTCAAATAATAAAAATTTAAAGCTAGTGTTCTGGAAATGAAGATACCTTGTATCCAGACGAATCGATTGACCTACAAAAAAAATGAGAAAGTTATGGTTTATTGTAAGTTTCGAAAATTAATTTTCGACTACAACTTCTCAAATAATCAAAATTTAAGGTTGATGTAAAAAAAAAAATAAACTTTTCTTTCCTCTATATGAGGAAGCAAAGTGCTCATTGCATGAGCACAATAAAGTTGATACAACTTCATAGCTAGTTAAGAAATTTCAAGGGATTTTTAAAAAGTCTGAAAAAATTTTCGAATTTCCAAATAATTTTAAAGGATTTAAATTGATTTATATAATTTTAAATCAATGTTAAGAGATATAGAAGAGACTTGAAAGGATATTCAGGAAATTTCTCAAGATTTCAAAAGACTGAATATTGCTGGGAGAGATCGAATTTAGGAATTCCGAGAGGTGCATGAAAAACACATCGTGACATACATACATACAATTACACAGTACAGAGAGGTCAAAATATATTCAAGTGTACATGTAGTATGAAGAAGTAGGCAAATCTGGGTAAATCTTACGAAATTTGCATGTAAAAACTTGCGTATATGTATCTCGGTAAGTGCCGGTCGCTTAAAATTCCAAATTGAAGGCAGTCGAATCCTTCGCATGAGATGACGGCACGTGGAAGATCAGAGTTGAATGCCTCATTGGATAATAGTTCGTCCTGAACGATTCATGGGCCTTATTCGAAAGAATTATCCGGTAGAGTAAATCTTCTGAAGTCATGATACGGCAATTACTACAAATGTAAAAACTATAAATAATAAAGCATCCTTTTGAAACTATAAATTCGTTATTAAACCAGATCGCACAGCAAAAAAATCCCACTTCAGTTTGGTTCACGAATCTGATAAAAGAAGTTCGATTTTTGGACTATAATTATAGACCCGAAGTGCGTATCATATCACCTATCAGTATTTATAAATCATATATTTCATAAAAACAATAAAACCAATCACGCCGACTACTGTTTTAATACTTACACTGTTAAAAATCGGTGCGACTTATGACACCGAACTGGTGTATATTTTAATTGATTATTATTAATTAGTTTTGCGCCAGACCCGTATATAAAGCAACGGGCCCTTCCCTTAAATAATTTCCTTATGATTCTATAAAACCCCAATAATAACTGTTCAATTCCCTTAAAATTTCTGAAATTTATTGTGATTTTGCTTCCATATAGAGGAAGCTTTGTAGTGGTGATAAAGTCCAGTATTCAAAAAAGGATTTTTTTGAACATATTTCAAGGGTAATATATCTAATAATTATGATGTCCTGAAAAATTTTCCGGATGTGTGTGTGTGTGTGTGTGTGTCACGATCCTGCAATAATATCTTGGAAACGCGTAGAGATAAATTAATGAAATTTAGCACACTTATTTCACTATATACTTAGTTGAATTTCTTACAAGGGTTTAACAAAATATTTAATTTTTCAAGTTTCTTGTACTTTTATAATTTTAGTAAAATTGACTTTTCTACTATAATTTCTTAGATAATCAAAATTTAAAGCATATGTCACGAGAAAAAAGATTCCTTATGTCGAGACGAATCGATCGATCTATAAGATTAATGCATTTCATTAAAAAATAAGGAAGTTATGCTTAATTAATAGGTACTTACTTGAAAAAGACATGCATTTCAAAAAACTTTACATTGCGTTCCTCATTATGCATTACCTTTTAGCTAACTTCATGCGTAGTGCGCTAACCTTATTGGTCAATTAATTTGGCGCGCAAATTTGAATTGTCATTTCAGTGTCTAAAGATAAAACGCACGCGCTCAAGCGCTCGCCTAATCTCGTTTTTTAAAAATGGATTTTTTGAATATATGTTCTCAAATAATTATAATTTAAGGCTGATGTAAAGAAAATGAACTTTTCTTTGCATTGACACGATTCAGGTGACCTAATATTAAGGGGATATTCTAGTCTAGAATTTTGAAATAATCGATTTCTTTTTTTTTTGCATATTTTCAAAGATTAGGCTTCCAATAATATATTCTCCGAAGGATTTTTTATAATTTCGATTATTGACAGAGTTATAGCCATTTTAGTGACATAGCGAGTGAGCCTGTCCTGCCGCGTATATGAGCTTGTTTGCAGTTTTTTCATACATTGTATCATACATTGTTTGATACATTGTATGAGCTTGTTTGCAATTGCTCTATACATTGTTTCCAATGTATGGAGCAGGAATCGCCGATTAACGAAATGTGAGTGAAAACTGCCTGCAACTTTGCCCAAATCTTTAAACACGTTTTTCTCAAAACTACTTTTTCCAACACGTTTGACATGGATTTGGCGTGGACCTTCTTTATATATCCATTTATCGTCCAAACTAGGATTATGTAAAAATTTTGTATCTTACTATTTTTAAGAAATTTAAAATTTTGAAAAAAAGGGCAAAAAATTACGTTTTTCCTTCAAACAATCGACATTTTGTGAAAATAATTTTTCTTCTTTTTCCCTAGTTCAGACGAAAGCGACATTCTTACTGATTAAGAATCTGTTTTTTTTTTCCTACCACCAGAAGGGTTGGAATCGTGTCAATACGGACGCACCCTTTTTTCCACCCCCGCCACTCCATCAGCCTGTAACTTGTTCAATTTTCGAATTTTTTTTTCTCAATTTTTTTCCGTATTATTGGAATATTAATAAATGTCCAGTAACAAAGTGTACGGTAAAAATATTTTTAGTTTTTTTTTATCGAATTTCAAAAAACACCCAATATTTGTACCTCTAGACTAGAATACCCCCTTAATTCATTTGATTAATTAATATTATCGGAGAATTTTAAGGAATTTATTTACAACTGTTTCTAGGAATTTTAAGAGATTTTGAAAAAGTTTAACAGATTTCAAGATATTTTTCTGAGTATTAAAATTATATATGGAATTTGAATGATTTTAAAGTTCGTCCAGTAATTTTATTGATGGATTTCAAAATATTTTTGACTCAAAATATTATTTGAAGACGAAGAAATATTTATTTTTTATTTTATTTAACAGCAACAAATTTAGTTACAAAAAACCAAATGAAAATTTTCGTTTCTTTTCGAAATTCAAATCAATTCGCTGGGTATACCGTATTATATACCCAGTGTGGGGTTTGAGGCTTAAGAGATTTTTATGAGATTTCTAATCATTTTAAGAAATATCATGATATTTTCTGATTTTTAAAAAATTTTGTAGAATTTTTTTAGAATTTCTAAGAATTTTTGACGTTTTTATAATTTTAAGAGAATTTAACAAATTTTGAAGGATTTCAAAGTTTTTTGTAAAATTTTAAGAGGCGCCCACAAACCAATATGTGTGCGATTATTTTATTTTTCTTGTTACCATTTCAAGTCATTCGAAAGCCAATCAGGATTGCAACAACAATATCTGCGAGATTTTCGAGACATTTCGTTACATCACTTTTTTAAGATAGGATAAGTTGTAGATATTTTATTTCTTCTTTCCTTTATTCCTATTTTCTCTTACTTCTTTCTTTGTAATTAATATTTTTTTATTTATTTTCACTTTTATAGTAGGTAACAATAGTTGCATAATATGAGTTTCAAAACTTAACCAATTTTTAAAAAATAATATATATTTGTAAACATTTTTTTCTTTTATTTTACAAACTAAATAATTACTATACATCTGTTTTGGATTATAAAAACTAATATTTAGTTGTTAAATTGCTTTCAAAAATTAATTACTTTTCCAATTGTAATGATCCTTCCAAAAAACGCCTAATTAAGTTAACTAGAATTGTGGTTAAATGTACCATAAATATTTTTTCTGGTTAAAGTAACCAGAATTCTGGTTATTTTAATAAGAATTTCTAGTTATAAAACAACTAGAATCCTGGTTAAATCAATCACAATTCTTGTTAGTTTAACCAGAAAAAATAGTTGAGGTATATTTAACTATAATTTTATAGTAAAATTAACTACTAGGCGTTTTCTTTTTGAGTGATGCTTAATCCTTGTTTTTTTTTCTTTCTAAAAAAATGTATCTTTCTTTCATGTGACGAAGCTTTTTTATACAATAAAAGATAAAAAATTTCTCGCGTCACCTGTAATGCAGTAACCTTTAATTGACACCTCACTAACCAACCCTGAACATACGCGTAAGTGACATAACATTTTTAAGCGATTATATACATATATATTTATAATACATATTATCGCTTTATTTATTTATAATACAGATTTAAAATTTCGCTTCACTCGCGATTACTGATATACGACGCGTCATCATCTGTATTTGACCAATAATGCAAGAGTACAGAAAAGGCGTTATTATCGAAAACCATCATCTTTTTGAAATAGGTTATAGGAATTCACTGTCTGAATCATTCTAGTTCTTCTTATTATCCACTTTTCAATCTAAAGTTAGCACATTAAACACCAAATGATTCTCGTTCTTTTTATTCCATTCGATTAGTTTTTTTTTTTATTCGATATCGAAATCCCGATGGGCTTCTTCTATCCAGCATATATATATATATATATATATATAATATGAGATAATTAACCTGCTACCTCTGAATGAAAGAAAATAAAACGAAAATTCTCTCAAGTGTAATAGAGGGAATCGAAATGAATTTTACGAGATTTCGGATGGAGAGATATAGAGAAAAACCTTCAGTCACGCCTGGAATTCGGGGAACACTCTTTTGGAATATATTACCTGCCGTATACCAGAAAGTTGGACCGTAGTTTAATTTTAATTAAAGAGCCAATTAAGGCTCTCTGTTGACTTTCCTTGAACGGATAAGGGTGAAACAGTAATAATTGGTCAAATTACCATGACAATATTAACTCCTTCCGAAATTTCGTAGCACAATTGTTACGATGCTCGATATATATGAGGAAGTAACAATATTGTACACTCATTGCATTGTCAATAATTTTACTTAAAATTATAAACAGAAAGAAAGATCTAATTTTTGTTACAGTTTAAGTCCGTTTTTATAGAATTAACACTATGTACACTGAGAAAAAAAAGTATTAGAATCAAAAAATATTTCTTTGATTCAAAGAAATGATATAGCAGAATGTGGTTGAAAAAATATTTCTTCAGTTCAAAGAAATATTTTCTTTGTATCTAAAAAACGTAATGATAAAGGCAAAGAAATATTTATTTCATGCTATGAAATATTTTATTAATTTAAAAAAATAATTGTTTGATAGAAAGAGTCATTATTTTAATTTAAATAAGTAGAGAGTAAATTAAAAACAGATAATTACTAGGTAAAAGATATATTTATTTGATACTAAGACATATTCTTTGAACGACGCAAATATTTTCTTAACTTAAAAAAATAACTGTTTGATATAAAAAATCATTACTTTAATTTGAATAAGTATACCGTAAAATTAAACAGATAATTATTACACGCAAAGTAATATCATTTTGAGTAAATAAAAGTTTTTTTGAAATGAAGATATGGCTCGATGTCTGAAATAGGCATACTGTTAAAGAGAACAAATATTTCTTTGAAATAAAGAAATAATTTTCTATATGAATAAATATATTTTTGGTTTTAAGATGAAATGTATTGTTTTAGATATAATAAGTAATAAAGTTTACTAAATATTGACTGATTCAAAGAATGATTGCATTGCCTCTAGGAAATTGGTGCTTTGGTTTAAAGATTTAACAACTAATATAAAAAACACGTATGTTCAGATTAAAGAAATATTTACTAAACGTGAAGAAATATTAATTGATTTAACTAAATTTATCTTTAATTTAAAGATACGTTCTGTTGCGGTGTAGTGCACGGGAATGTATATCAAATAAATAAACCGTTGATTTAAATATTTCTCTTCTTTCATATAATAAATAATTTAGTTGCTTTAGAAATCTGTGTGCCCACAAATAATAAATAATTATTTGAATATCGAATGAAATATTCTGCTTATTTGAAGTAGCATTTTTGAAATACTCATTTAAAAGATACTACCCATTTTACACAAAAATTTTCAACACTCTATAAGAATTTAAAATTTCTTTATGAAATAATATCTTACAGTATATATTTTCAATCTGATGATCAGACTTAGTAATTTTTTAATATATATACGCACAATACATATGAC
>UCOK01011054.1:0-11701 GCA_900474325.1 Synergus umbraculus
TACATTGTCGATGTCTTCGGGGAGACCATCAGGCATGGGTTGCGCCTTCATGAAGAGACGATTGTGTTTGTTGGGAGATTTGGATAAACACATTTGATCAGATTCCTCGGAAACGGTTTCCCTGTATGATACAACGGGGTCAGACTTCTTAATTGGTATGCAGGCGTGATCCTCTTCAAGATCTTTCAAACAAATTTCAAGATGGAGTTCTCCAGCTCCGGCGATGATGTGCTCACCAGATTCTTCGATGATACATTGTACCATAGGATCGGATTTAGCCAAACGCTTCAATCCTACAACAAAAAATAATTTATTTAGTGAAGTTCATTTTTAAGAAAAATACTTAATTATTGAATCAATATAATCAGGTTGTTGTCAACGTTAATCACGGTTTTTCATAACCCAGTGCTCAAAAAAGCATTTCATCATATTAATTAAATCCTTAAAAATTGAGATAAAATAATTTTAATAATTTTGTATTTACCTTCGACCAACTTGGGTAAGTCAGCTGGATTTTTGGGCTCTACGGCGACACGCACGACAGGTGAGACGGAGAATTTCATGACCTTCATGTTGTGAGCGTCCTTGAAGGTGGTAATGGTTCCAGTCTTGACCAAGAATTGATCGACTCCAACGAGACCACAGATGTTACCTGAAAAAATAAATCTTGATTAATTTCCATAATTGAAGAAGAAAAAAATTTAAAAATTCGATATATATTATCAGTTATCTGTTCAAATGTCGTTCATATAATTCAGCACAGGTCTGTGTAAGCTCATCAATTGGAAATGTAGAACATAAAAATAAGAATGTAAAGAAAGTAAGAAAATTGAATATTTACCAGAAGGAACATCTTCAATGGCTTCAACATAACGACCCATCATCAAGATGGTTCTTTGAATAGCCTTCTCGTACAAATCTTCCTTCTTTCCAGGTGTGAAATTGGGTCCCATGATACGTGCCTTCATACCAGTAGACACTTTACCAGAGAACACACGACCGAAAGCGTAGAAACGACCTTTGTCGGATGTCGGTACCATTTTGGAAATGTACATCATCAATGGTCCATTAGGATCGCAGGTCTGGAATAAAAAAGATTAAGTACATTAAAACTTGCTTAAAATTCTCTAGAAAAATAGTTTTAATTTCGAAAAACGTCAGTTGGCCGTTCTTAATGTCTCTCATTAATATTCAGAACAGGTCTGTGAAGAACAATCATCATTTGAAGAAAATAAATAAATTCAAGGACTTGGTAGATCAATTTTATCAAATTGAAACATTCTTATTTACCTTGATACCAATAGCTGCTTCATCATCAAGAGGTCCTTCGTACAACATTTCCATCCTGTATTTTTGTGCGGTGACGGGTGATGGAAGATGGATGGCTATCATCTGAAGTAAAGCTTCACCAGCGGGCAACCAAGTTCTCATAACAACCTAGAAATAAATTTCATATTAGTGCATCGTGAATTTGATGAATGAGCTTTATTCAGAATTTGTATTTTGCTTCAGTAGTGTTCAAAACCTCGCTCACAACGGTTCAGAAGAGGTGTCAGAAAATATTTAGAACATTCATCATGTAAATAGTTTATTATAATTATAAGTTATTAACTTAATATAAAGATATTAATATAAAGAAAAGAATTCAAAGTACCTTCAACAGTGCTTTACCGTCCTTGTCCTTATCTTCTGGTTTCAAGGTGATGCCAAGCTTTTGGAGAAGAGAATCGGCCTCGTCTTTCTTGTAATTCATGATGCAATCAAACACCTATGCAAAAAAAAAAAAAGAGTATTGGATTAGAATTAAATTAACAAGAAGATAATTAAATGTACAAATAAACTTGAATCTTAATTATTTAATTGTGGCTTCAATGTCGTAGCTTTCCACTATCGAACATAAAGATAGAGGTTCAGTGGCAGCCGTTAAACATTGCTTCCAGTTTTAGTCTTCTTCTGTTTATGCACTGTCAACACTGTCCATGTATTTTTATCAGTTTAAAAAACCGATAAACTTACTGCAGAGTGACGCTATTGTGCCAGAAGAGTACAAATTAATATATATATATATATATATATATAAAAATGTATTTTACCTTGTAAATAGGATCCAAAACGTACATACAGAATGAACGTTTGTTATCAGCCTCCTTCTGCTTACTCCACTTCTTTGTCTTGGCGTTGAAGAATGACTCTCCCCAGAGTCTGTTCATAAGCTTGACCGTATCGATCTTGAATTTCTCGGCGTACATTTCAGAAAACTGCTTTAGAGTGAAAGCCCATCCGTGAAGACCGGATCCAAAACCGACGGATCCTTTGCTGGGGTCAACCTGTTAAAAAAAGAAAGTATTATTTCAAGATATCTCTATTTTAGATATTTAACAATCTTTAATACATATATTTCAAATACACTTACGCGAACTTCACCCATGGGTCCATCGTCATCGGAATAGGTGGCAATGATAACGTTTACGTTTTCAACAATACGTTGGAAAGTTTGGTAAAGATCTTCACTTTCCAACTGAAGTTCCAAAAGAGCACGGTCCATTTTGTTCATGAACAAGACTGGCTTAATTCGCTCTGCAATAGCCTGACGCAAGACAGTTTCGGTTTGTACACAGACACCTGCACAGAAAAAGAAAAATCAGATTTACTATAATTTTCGACTTCAATTTAGGGACAGAGAAATTTGAAAATTTAGACAAAGTTATGATTTAAAAAGTATTAAATATCTTACCGGACACACAGTCGACAACAACGAGAGCTCCATCTGTAACACGAAGAGCAGCAGTGACTTCACTAGAGAAATCGACGTGCCCAGGTGAATCAATCAAGTTGATAAGGAAACCCTTTTCTTCCTTATCACGTTGATCGGGACTCGAAATGAAGACACAATCTTTCTCCTCGAGCTCGAAGTACATGGAGATCGCACTGAAAAAAAAATCAATTATTAAATAAGGGTAAAAATTGGTTTTATTTACTTAATATAATAAAAATTAATTACGCACGTTGATTTAATGGTAATACAACGTTCTTGTTCATCCTTGCGAGTATCAGTAAACCGTGTCTCTCCAGCCTTGGCACCAGCAATGATACCGGCTTTGGATACTAGGGAGTCAGTCAGTGTTGATTTTCCATGATCCACATGGGCAATGACGGACATGTTTCGGATGTTCTTCTTCTTGTCCATCATCCCACGGATCTCGTCTACTGTGAAGTTCACCTGAAAGAGAAAAAGCATCAGAAAATCTGCACATTGATAATAAAAAATAAAAAATTCTGTGTAAGTTTACATTTGGAATTGGAAATATAAAATACCAGTGACTTCGAGGAGAAATTTACAAAAAAAAAGTCAATTTCATCTAGAGTTAATGTAGAATTACACAAACTGCTGTAAATTTAGTTTGACCGTGTAAATTTCCATTATATATAAGATATTTTTTTAGTTATTTAAAAGTACTCGTTTCTTAAATAAAAATATGCACAGAGAGCAAAAAAATGTATGATTTTAATATTTTTCTTTTTAAATGAAGGGAATTGATTTTTAAGTTAGGTTTCGAATTCCTCGGTTTAAGGGCATGTGATACTTTACCATAAGAGCAAATTAGTCATACCAATTATACATTTGCTCTTATGGTAAAGTATAGCATGCCCTTAAATAAAAAGAATTCAAAATCATTTGATAAGTTGAAACTTTTCTAGTGAAATTCCTAAAATTGTGTGAAACTTCATTATAAACCAACAGAAACTTTCAAGAAATTCATAAAATTCTAGTGATTTCTAAAGAAAAATAGTAACAGACGGAATGCAAATTTACATTAGATTTTTTACACTATAGGATAATGTGCAGTTGCATAGTAATAAAAGTAATTTTAAAAAAATAGTAATATATCAGTAACTCTCCCTAACGTAAAGAGGTGGAAAGATAACTGCGTGTCGTTATCTTTTGATTTGAGGTTAGGCTGAACAAAGGAAAAAAAAATCTGTGCAATATGTTGAAGATAAAAATTAAAGATCCGTGACGTCGATCTGCCAATGAAACATGACTTCATTAAAAAAAAATTGGACAATAAGCGGAAATAAAATAATACTAAAATAATCGTTTTTATAAGCAAAGTTAATAATTGAGACCTATTGTGCTATATTGCATTTTCAAGCTGGTTGTACTGGCGACTCGATTATCCGAAATTTGGACTCCACCAGATATTGTTATCTCAGTAAAATTGTTTTTCATTCACCGTGAAAATAGAAAAATGCGTTGGGAAATAGGAACGCATATTTTTTCTCCTCCATACGCGTTTGAGAATGACACCATGACACGTTGGCGTGGATTTTAAAGATGAACATATTACGCTTGTAAATGTCATTATAAATCACTGGGAGTTTTAGAGGACATTCAGAGAAATTCGGGGTGATTTTTGGGAAACCCTTGTACCCAGGAAATACTGCTGGAACACGATTGAATTATCGGGAAAGCCTCCACCACGAGAAAGGTTGCGCAATTCGGAGCAATCCAGCAGTTTTCCATTTTTCAAAAGTAAGGGGCCATGAGGTGCCACGAAATATCCACATTTTCACACACCACGCACTGCACAAATCACGATAAAAGAATTACTTTCCTTGAATGTTACATACCATTTTGGATGTTGTCCGATTTCAGTAGCCTGGTCAGAAATATACGTGCGCCAACAATGGCGGACTCCCTGGGAAAGAACAGGAGTTTGGAGGAACGGATGCTTGACGCTTGTTCTCGCAGTTCTCGTACTACAGAGGGCGTTCACTTTTTCCAACAGTGGTACGTGAGTCGCGTGGTCAGCGTCGTCAGCGTGATGGCAACTTTTTAAATGCGCGCGCAGACTGCGTAGTACTATACCAAAGTTGCCGATCTCAGGAGCGTTTATGAGATGAGTTTGTGGCCTTGAGCAGAGATGAGATGGTTGTGTTGGAAGAGAACGAACTTTCCAAGTCAAGAGCCAGGAAGAATCTGCCTACCCCACTTCGGGCTTCGGGGTTAAGGATGCTGAGATTCTCTCCGGTTTTCAAAAAGGTAGGGAGGATTTCGAATTTTGGATTGGTGGGACTTCGCCCTGGCGGAAGGTTCGGATTGAAATTCATTCCGAACCAATCCGAAAATTTCCGAATCATTCCGGAATTTGTGTCTGAACCAAACAGTTTCAATTCTTTTCAATCCGAATGAATCCGATAAAATTCCGAAATACTTTCAATCCGTAACCAACAAAAATTTCAGTCCGAATTAATCCGATATTCAATCCGTACACACTTTTCAATCCGTTATCCCAATCCGAATTAATCTTAAATCAATCCGAACGAATTTTAATCCTTTTCTATCCGTAGTTCTAAACTGAAGTTACCGTTCAATCCTTTTCAATCCATGCCCTCAATCCTAATTAATCCGAAATCAATGCGAACTACTTTCAATCCTTTCTAATCCGTAACTTTAATCCGAATGAGTCCGAACTTATTTTCTATCCTTTCCAATCCGAATGAATCCGAAAAAGTTGTGACTAATCACTTAAAAATAAAATTCATATTTAAAAAAATGTAAGTGCAAATATGTCACTGAACAGTATCCTTCACTTTAGATTGGAATCCTTGCTTCGATCTCGGATTAGATCGGATTCATTCGGATTGAAATCCTTTCTTTGACTTGGGATTAGATTGGTTTCATT
The DNA here is from genome assembly GCA_900474325.1 of Synergus umbraculus. Lineage (NCBI taxonomy): Eukaryota > Metazoa > Arthropoda > Insecta > Hymenoptera > Cynipidae > Synergus > Synergus umbraculus. The sequence goes on from UCOK01011054.1 coordinate 5,688, forward strand.
CGGATTGAAATTTTTCCTTTAACCTCGGATTCAGTCGGATAGAAATCGAGGATAGACCTCGGATTAAGCGGATTAGAATCCTCTTTTCAATTCGGATTAAATCGGATGGGAATCCTTAGATCGACCTCGGATTGATTAGGATAGGAATCTTTGATCGGACTTCGGATTAGATCGGAATGAAACTGTTTGCTTCGGATACAAATTCCGGAATGAAATTGATTCAAAAGGATACATTTTTTTTCTATCCGAACCTTCCGCCAGGGCGACACTCCCATCATTGTCTCATGGTGCCGTCCTATGGTAGCAGAAAACGCAAAGCAGAAAGCAGAAAATCGTAAGAGTGAAAGAGAGAGAAAATCTATCTGTCTCTTTCACTCTTACGATTTTCTGCTTTCTGCTTTGCGTTTTCTGCTATCATAGGACGGCACCATCAGATTTAGAGGTAAAACCCATGACCTTAATTAAATTGATAGATCCTAATGTACAGTATGATTCATGTATGCCTTAACATTTATCACTAGGATTTTGCATTGAATGCATATAAAAATCTAGTGACAAATGTTAAGGCATACATGAATCATACCGTACACAGCAAACTTTTATGGTGTGGTCATAAATCGTCCTAGTAATTATATTTTATGGTAGGGTCCTAAGCTGGGACCGCTAGGTATGGATTGGGGGTGTGGATTCAATTCAATCAGCTTCGAGGATTTAAGAAACATTAAGTAGCTTCCACTTCTATTAGTCTCGTTGAACTAAAATATATTTGAATCTTTCCTCGTCCAAATTTTCTCAATAGGGATAATTTATGTGAAATTCATATACTAAAGTACCCCTATTATACTCCATGAGGAAATCCCATGACTAATTTCATAAATAAATTATTCTAAACATGCAAATCTAAACAATTATACTATTTCTAAAGTCTCTTGTTGATTCTGCCTTTCTATAATATAAATTCAAATTCCAGGTTGTGATTGGTTTGAAAATAGCTACCTACGCGAGCTGCGCGCGCAGCAAGCGTTGGTTTCCCCTTGGAGAAGAGACTAATCAAAATTCATAATAAGATTTTATTTTACATCAAAGTCGATCATTTGAAGGTAATTTGTTTATTTTTATATATGAATTAAATATAAAAATATCATGATTGAAATGAAATATGATTAAGGGCATGTGATACTTTACCATAAAGGCCTGATTACACGCTTTTAGGAAAATGTACTTCTTCTCACTCTACCATGTGACTATCCCATAAGTTTGTCTCATTCTCGCACATTTTCCACTTTGCATTCGGAAAATGTGCGAGAATGAGACAAACTTATGGGATAGTCACATGGTAGAGTGAGAAGAAGGACATTTTCCTAAAAGCGTGTAATCAGCCCTTAAGACAGGGCCGTTCGCAAGAGGGGAGTTTTCGGGGGTTCAAACCCCTCCCACAGACAAATTAAAATTTAAAATTATAATTATTATTAAAATTATTTTTACATTCTCATCAGAGAGAATGTATTATATTTGTGTAAAATTTGACCCCCTCATTTTTTGTTAAATCTTCACGTTTTGTGACCTCCAGAACCCGAAAAACATGGTTTTACCAGCGTGTACGATTGTGTGTGTGTGTGTGTGGATTTTTATCTTTCGTTCACGATTACTTTCGAAGGAATTAACCGATTGGATTGGCCTTTGGTATACTCATTTAGTGTCTTAAAATGAAGGCCGAGTTCGTTGGCCAGCCATTTTTGATGAAAATTAAAAAAGTTAGAGCATTTTGAATATTAAAAAAAAAAATTTAATTTAAAGCCAAATAAAGCACGATATGAAAAACATATATTTTTGAACGCCCTACAGGACTCACGTTAGGATTTTCTGAATTTTCTTGAAAAATCGAAAATTCAAATTTTGAGCCAAATAACGCGTGATATAGAGAAAATTATCAGAACATAATTATTGGTCTTTAAAAGATCTACAGATTCTCCCTTGAACATGTTTTAATACGATGATTAAGGTAGTTGTCTCGCGGCAAAAACACTCAAAAGTTTATGCTCAGATAGATGTAAGATATCGCATGTTTTCTTCTAACCATTGGTAAAAAATTTTGACTGGGATTGTATAATCGCATAGAAGCATCCTATATACGTATACACACATTCACAGTCACAGTTTGTATGGCAACGATATTGGCAACACTGCAATTTCATTCTCAGAGAAAATGGTGGTGATGCATTTATAGCCTCAAAATAGTATTGTCAACATCGTCGAAATGTCATCTCAGTGTTGCCACATCGTCACTGCCTACCCTCGCCATGTGTCTCGCGAGAACAGAAATATTATTCTTTTCAATATTATATCTTTTATACTAAACTCACAATAATTTTGATTTTTTTTTTCATAAAATCCACACGATATGTTACTATACATCTGTAGTTTTTTAGCACAATGGTAAGATTCGTTTGCATACTAGACTTCATAATGTGTCGATTGCCCATGTTAGCTATAGGAGACCCATGCAAAAAGTACTGAACATAATTAAAAATATTTGCCTTTAGAAACACACGATTAAGCTAAAAATTGGAGCATGGTTAGATAACAATATTTTCTACATATTTTTAAAATTTTAGACATTTCCTAAGAAAGGTTCGATTTCGGCACAACTACCTTAATACGATTATTTTTTTAATAATTCATTTTCTAACTTATGAATGTCTATGATGAGAATGTGTTCCTTAAGGTCGATAGAACCTTAAAAAATAAAAGTATATAAACGAATGAAAGCGCGCATATTGTGATGAGAATGTGTGCTCACAATGGCACCCCTAGTTTTTTATTATTCTTATTAATTTTTTTTTGCGCACTGCCCTGGAAACTGTAATTACATCTAAGTTATATATAAGTTAATAAGTTATATTTACATATAAGTATGTAAATAACTAAATAATTTACATGAGAATGTAAATCTTTTAAAAATAAAAAATATTATAAACATGTTTGATAAAATTATTTATAAGCCCGCACAATAAAATCCCTTAAAAATCACTTTATAATGTCGAAATTTTTTTAAATCCTTAAAAGCTTTTTAGAATTTTTGAAATCCCTAATCTTTCTTAAAAATTTCTTAAAATTTATAATAAAACCGTTCTAAATTCTAAAAAATGTTTTTAACATCATAAAAATTTCTTGCAATCCCTTAAAATCCTTTCAAATTATTGAAAAACAGGAGTAGGGTAACATTTTGCACAAATCTATAATACATTAAAGCCATGTGAGAGTTACCCGATCCCTATTTTAACGACATTCTTTTCTATGCAACCTTACTTGTACATTTGTTGAAATATCAAATTGAAAATTTCTAAAATTGAAGCTAAAGTATTAAGGTACGTTTATCTGGTAGTAAATATTGACATTTATAAAATAAAATTTTTTTATTTTTTCAAAAATTTAAGACCAGATAAACATACCTTAGCATATTTTCTTTAATTTTAGAAATTTTTAATTTGATATTTCAATAAATGTACGTTCAAGGTTGCAGAGAGAAAAATGTCGGTAAGGTAGAGATCGGGTAAGTATTAAAAGACCTTAAATTGTCTGATAAAAATGTAAAAATAAAATAAAATAAATTTTTAATAAATATATAAGTTCATGTTAGGAATAAAGAAAATGAATTTCCGGAAAATATAAATATTTTTTGTTTCCACACCTTTTACGTATCTAAATGTATTGAATCAACCTTCCGAATTTCACCTCATTTCCCTCTCGAATTTCACCGACAGGTTTCTCACTAATCACATTAATCACTGCGCATGCCATGGCACTCAGCATCTCATTGGTTGTTATTGGTACGCAATTTAAAATGCTGAAAAATACGAAATACTCATGCGCAATTGGTATGACATTTGAGAACAGGAATTTGGTGAAATTCGAGAGGGTCTCCGGTCTGGATTTCGTGAAATTCGGGAGGTTCGAGTGTAAGTGAAAATGGAAAACATGGACAAAGAAACAAATTAATAGTTTTTTATACAAACAAGAAGAACGGATTTATTTATACAATTTACAAAGTTTATATTTTTTCTACATTGTGTAATTCAGTCTGTATACAAACGACGAATATCTTACAATTATTGAGCTCTTATTCAAAATTATAAATATTTGTATATTTTATAATTATAAAATCCCTGTAAATAACGTCGGATTGAAAAATATTGAAAATTATTAAATTTTTAATGCGATTCAATTCTGTTTTGTGATGCATCTCATTCTTTCGCTTCCAAACATATTCAAAGCAAAATGCGACCTTCGATTTACAGGGATAAATTATTAAATTTATTATATGTACAGTGTTCGTCATGTATGCCTTAACATTTATCATTATATAACGATTGAAAATTTCCCGCGTCAGCCTCGATTATCGATATACGACGTGTCACGCGGTGTGTACAGAGACTCAAAATTTATTTACAAAATTATTAAATAAAATGTGTGCTAATTATTGAATATCTATGCCTCTATTTCACAGACATTTTTTAGAAAAGTTTTATTTCAGGACTTTCCGCATTTAATTCTTTTTAATGTAGCGTTTTTTTGTCACATTGCAAAATATAAAATAAGAACTCGAACAAGCTTATTATTTTCGTAATCTAAATATCAGAAGTAATATGAGAGTTCGAAATTTTGATTGAGGATCTATGAACATTTTTTAAACAATAATAATACTTGAGGCATAATCGTGATAAGGGTCACTTTTTTCAATAAACGTTTGATTGGTTTAAAAATTCTTTAAAATTCAACCGCACATTTTGATGAAAAAAAATTTGTAAGTACTTTCATTTTATTTAAATGAAATGTTTACAAATGTGTGATGTGGGACATTTTTTTGTCCCAATCAATTGTAACCAATTCGTGGTGACACGCACATAAACAACAATTGTTTTTTTTGTACTATCTTTAATAGTATAGTAGTAGCAATAATTAATTTTTTTTAATGTTTTCTATTAGGTTTTATTTATGTAAATGGCCTAGTTTTATTATTATTATTATTATTATTCGAGATATTTTATTTGCATATTAGCCCCTGCTTAAAATGCCTGGTTGAAATCAAATACGGTTTGATACGGTTTTTATCCGGACTGTGATTTATATTTGCGCGTTCTACCCATGTCTACCTGGTTCCTATCCGGCGAATGTGATCAGAAATAAAATACTCAAACACAAAAATAAGTTTCAGCCCGGGTTCAACCAGGTCTCTATAAGAAAATTTGAAAGTGCGTTTCTATCAGATACATATCCGGTATTTATTCGCAGATAGCAAACTAGATTTCCGCCTTGTTCTTATCCGGTCACCGTACGGTACATAATATTTTTGAATTTTTGATTTTATTTATTTGTTTTTTCAGCTTTTATATTAGCAGACTTCATCAGAATTAAAGGAGCTTGGATACTGAAAAATAAAGAAGCCGACCAGAAAAAGTTGTAGGTTGTTGTTGCCTTATCATTTGCAAAAATAAGAACTGAGTGTAGAAGAAATATAAAAATTAGGGTTTTAATTTCATAAAAAGAATTCTCTTATCAACTATTAATTAAATTTGACACATGGCAGTACTATTTTAGATTAAAACTTGGAAATAATTATTCAATATTTAAGTTAACCAAAAAACAGGTTAAAATCGTTAATTTCATACTTACAAAAATTTTTGAATAGATACAAATTGATTAACGAACTTAATCAATGTCTGGCCCAGATCTGGGACTGGACAGCAATCCATCCCATAAAAATTTTTAATTGTCAATAAGCCAAATTTTTTTCAATTTTCGAGAAATTTATAGGGTATCTAAGCTTATACAAAATATTATACAAAACTAACACTATCAAAGTAAATGCTTGTTTTTATTTATACCAATTTTTTTAATGCATCTTAGTAATAGAAGAAATACTTGAAGATATTTATATAGACAATGAGGCCTTTATTGAATAAGAATTTTTATTATATATAATTAATATTATAATAGTATAATATATAATATAT
>UCOK01011055.1:0-77452 GCA_900474325.1 Synergus umbraculus
ATATATATATATATATATATATATATACGAAACTTTCTCAGTAAAATGTTTCGAATTTTTAAATTCTCACCACTTTTTCTCCCTCTGTCATTTCTAACAAAAAATCCTCATGTAACTAACAAGCACATTATTTTATAAATTTCATCGTCTGCCTTCCGTGAAAAAATACAAAGTAGATGATCTTCTGTTGGAATAAATCTAAAGATTCTTGCACTCAGAAAAAAACTTGTTTTAAATCAATCGAGACATTTTAATACAGAAAATAATAAATTTTACTATTTCAATAGTAATTTTTCCTATGTAAATAGTAAATTTTATTATTTTCTGTATTAAAATGTCTCAATTTTGGGATTTTGCCCCTACTTGCTATCGATATTAGTAATTTTTATAACACAGAGTTTCTCAGTGTAATAACTCAAATTTAAAATTTCTTTATGTTAAAGAAAACTTTCTTTCTTTTAAAATAATTTTGTTTGATTCAAACGAAGTTTCTTTGATTTGAATAAAGTTTCTTTGATCCAAAGAAACTGTTTTCTGGCTGTGTAAAACCTTAAAGATTATTTATCACTTATGTTTCTTCAAGTACTAAAATACGTGTAATGCCTTTTGTATGTGTGAATTCAATAAATAATAACTTTTAAACTAAAGCATTCACATTTATTTCAACATCCTCTATAGAGGATTATATATAATATGAAAAGAATGTAATTTCCTAAAATGCATGTTAAACGTATATTATTATAAATCTGCTCAATTTTGGTAATTTTGACTGAGGTTTCATTTATATTTCAATGCATTTATATTTCAATCGAAGCATATTATTAACAACTAAATACATATTAAGAATTAAGGTATCATGATATGATATATATATATATATAAATAATGATCTATAATGATCTATGTGCTTGCGCGGATGATTAGCTTTATCATGTCAGTGCTTGTGAAAAACCTGAACAAGTTAAATGAAAAATTGAAGAAACAGCAAGCGATTATACTTACAGACAGACACTCTTATAATAGCGAACAGGGTCTTCTTTTGCTTTTGTTTTTAGTCCAGCGGCCGCGTCGGCAGCCGGGCATTCCACATGTAATTGCTTCAAATTTTGTTTGCTGACAATAAACCGCACGCCGGTAAATACTTACTTGTGTGTCTCTTGCTCTTTTTTATTTGTCCGTCTCTCTTCTCTCCTTCCATAACATACAATCTCCTCTCTCTTGCAAGAGTCCCATAAAGCGCATGCAGTTTAAATAAAGGGGATCTACCAGGTAAAAACGTAATTGGAGTCATTGGTCGAAATTAGTTGCGCAGTTGCACCTTAATGCTCTGTATATGTAACATATATCGCTTATATATATCATGGCGAATTTTCAAAAGAAAGATGCAAATATTTATTTTCAACTATTCTCCTCTTTTATTGCGAACCTTACATTTTTTATTACAAACTCTTGAATTTCGTACAGGAAAGGTATTTTTATTATGCATAGAACAGTATAGTATTTAGTAAAGTTATTATATGGTCGTTCAAATTAGAATGACAGAGATAAAGAGAGAAATGGGGATGGGAATAAGGGAGGGAACTAAGGCAGAACACCAAGAGCTGCAAGTGAGATGAAGTAGCTCGTAAATCTATAGAGGCCTCGTCCAAGGCTCGGAGGCTGAATAGGTGTAAATGAAGTTTCGAGCTTGAGGCAATCGTGTGACTGGACCACCCCGCATTAGCGTATTTGTCCACTCATATAGACAAACATATTAAATTAATGTTTGTATCAGCTCTGAACAAACCATTTATGAAAGCGATTCTAATCTTTTTCCTATATAAATTATTATCGAGTAGCAGTATTTTTTTAAAAGCAGATATATTTCAGGAATTAAAGACAAATTATGTATATTAATAAAGATTTGTGATATTACATTTAGATAATATATTCTGTACACAATAAATTAAATTGTTTTTTTTTTTTTGTAAAAAACTTGACCAGAGTAAACTACAAGAATTATACTTTAAAGACGAGTTTACATCTCTTTTACAATTGTGTAGAACGATCTCTAATATAATTGAGCTATCCTGTTAGCTGTAGATTATCTTCTACGGCGATTGTGAATGAGTTCGTACCAGCAGGTGGGACTCAATGAGCCATTGAGCCTGAAAAGCCTCCTGAGGACTTCTCCAACAAGATATATACCATAAGAAGTTCTTTACAGGGATTAGTATAATATAGGTTAACATTCATCCTCATTAACTAACTGAATAATACAGCACAAAGAAACTGAATGGAAAAAACTTGTTTGTTTCGGATTAACCTTCTCGTAAAAATTTCTTAAAGAATAGATTTTTTCAAAATCTCGTCTCAACTCTCTATTCAATTTTCAAGAACTCGGAAATCCTTTTATTTATGAAGCGTTTCAATTTAGGGAAATTATATGAGCGTCAGTTGACAACACAGTTGACAAAAAAAAAATGTCAATACTTTCTCTTGGTCATTGTGCTTTGTACAGTCATTTAACTTATTGTCCAGAGAATTTCTATCCAATCCTGTTTGTGGAAGAAGTATAGACACATCCATATTAATAAATCCAAGTTATGCATGTATTTAATTAACCCATTAGCATGTGATCTCTCTTGTTTATATAAAGTAAAATGATTTCCTGTGCAAAGTAAGCCGGATGGTTGACTAACGCTCAAGAATGAAATGAATTCAAAAACTTTCTAACGGGACGTACAGTAAATGTTAAAATTCCAGAGATCATGAATGGCTTATCTGACTCGTGGACTTCAGACGATCATGGGGTAAGCACGCGAGTGGCTTCTTTTCATTCATCCATAAACAGAGTTAAAAGTTTCAAGATCTCGCGCGTATACCTGAAAGGCTGAGTTTGGGACACCTACGTAGATTTTGAGGCGGGGTGCGAACATGTCGGGGACATCAAAGGACCGAGAGGTAATTATTGTTTCTCGATCCTGGTCTCGAGCGGATCCAACATTCAACATCCAACCTCGGTGGCATGGCGCCACGAGGCGCTGCTGTTCTCACCCTCGTCGCCCTCACTCTCACTCTCACCCTCATCCTCTCCTTTTCACCTCCACCTTATATTCATCTCTCGCTTCTGTTGGCTGTTGGTGTAGGTACCCTTAATTAAGAGAACGCTATTCAACCTATAGCCAATTCTCCATGGTCTCACATTCCTCTTGACTCTTGAGGAAGGTCGTTCTGGTCGAGAATTATTCTCGAGGTCGTTCATATCCGTCGGTCATTCCACGATATCTATTCCTGGATGCTTGGGTGATCGGTTTTCTAATTTTCAGAAATTAGAAGATTACCAATGATTTAAGGTATACGATGTAGTATAATTAAGTTGACTTTCCTTTTACACATTCTTCTCTATAATTATAGGCATCAGTTGAAAAATTGTCTAACGCCTCTGGGCGTTAAGTGCGAGAGTTCGAGAGAGTAAACAAATAGTCTAATGTCAAAATTGCGAGATTTTCGACACATTTTGTTACACCAGTTTAGTTCCCAGTGGATATTTGAAGATAGCATCAGAAAATAGCAGAAAGCCTTCCCTTCCGACGTCGGCCATTCTCGGCCTTGAAAATTATGAACGGGCCCACCCTTGACTTCTAGGTACTAGTAGTAGTATATATTCTCATTCAAAAATTTCAGTGAATTTAGAGAGTGCTGGGGTCACAAAAAATATTCTAGTCTCTTATTTGAAAAAGGTATAGAGTCGAGAAAGGAATGGCAGAAGACAAAGTTCTTGGTGGATTAAGTTCTACAGGTCGCTTAAAGAACTACCACCCACGAGGCTGCACGCCGAATTATCCTTTCTGTTGTGGCTAAACATTTATGTATTTATTACTTTACAAACGGCCAGGATAATAGCATTCAGCAACAATCAATACTCACGGTTTTATGACGGTGTTCGTAAGGATCCGTGTGTATATAGGTATTGAGGGAACAGAAGAAACAGGGTATTAGGGTTATTATGGTTCCTAGGTTTAAGTTTCAGGAGGAAAAAAGTAGGTAGAAAAGAAAATGTCAAGTTACAATGTATAATAATCTATCTCGCTGTGGAGCACTGATCGAGGCACTGATGCTTTTACTGGCGGCAAGTATTCGAGGACCAATTGTTGCACGGCTACAGAAATAGTTAAATATGGAACAATGACTAATTTTTGATTGAAACATCACTCGTGATGTAATATAATGCAATTAAGAACTGCTCATTAGAGAATTTCAACGTGGATGAGTCTTAGCTTTTCGGTCAATCGATATTCGATCAGGGAAGAGGTGAAAAAGAGCAAGATGACCCCCTGGAGAACGATATTCACTGCGTGTATAGAATTCTTCGCGCGACCATCGTCTTTCATACATCAGAGTCTGCATCATGGACAGAATTGACGATAGCCTATTAGTAATAGATACGCGGCAAAACCAACCAAACAACACTGATTTATGGGTAGAAAATAATTTACAATATTTTTTTGACGCCACTTGGACAGCCGGAGAGATTAAGATATATGTACTACAAGCTATACATTAATTCTTTTGTGTATCTGTAGTCATTACTGTGTAGAAAGAAACACATCAATTTATCACTTTTCTTAATTTTAAGAGCTTAATATGACTGCATATTCATCATGGAGCTAAAAATAAAACTCAAAGATGGTTATTGACAAAAAAGATTATTCGAGAATTGTTGATATTCACAAATTTGTTGTTGCATATAAAGTATTATAGCTGATGATCATTATGTGTCGCAAGACTTATAGAGTGCATATGGATGGGCGCGGGTGCTTTTCGAGCCTCGAGTCTTCTTAATTGCTCCGATTAATTAGCCACCTTGGTTTTTCTAGAGCTAATGGGCCCATACTTTTATTCCTGCCTGTGGATAGCTTCAGACGGGATATACGTTTCAATAATACCCTATAATTATGGGCTGGTACGATATGCTCGTATGAGTAGCTATATATAAATTTGTTAGGGCTAATATTTAAAATTTGTAGAGTTAGTTCCATTGATGACTGTTCAGTTCCTTTTTTAAGATGAGTTTATAAAGAATATATAATTATAGTTACAAAGCAATTTTACTTTTACGAATTTTCACAAAATATGCCAAAAAATTTTAACTAAACTAAACGAAAATTTATCTTTTGTTTGAACCTTTGATCTGAACGGCAGGTTTTCAGTTTTAAACAAAGAAATCGAAACAGAAAATTCATCAGAATAGACATCTAAAATTGAAATCCAATAATTTTATGATTATCAACTGCAGCTTGAATATATTTATAAATATTAATGTACTTTGTTCCAGAGAAGTATAGAGTAGATGAGGCAACGTTGTGCATTCACTTTTTACGTCATTTCACTTCCGGATATGATTCTCACGGTTACACTAATTACAGGTAACTTCTTGGTTCGAAGGCGATGAATGAAACTCCTAAGAATGATGATTCATGAGATATGCTTCTGAGAAGCGCACGTGGCCAATGACCGACACACGGAAACTGTCGAGCAGTTCACAGAAGGTCTGTCACACTATCGATCTTCAAATCTTTTGGACTGAAATCCAGTAGGTAAAAACACCTGTTCGTTGAACCACAGTTAACATATTAATACCTGTATTTTTATTATATTAAGAGCATTCTTTAATAATGAAATAAATCATTCAAAAATGTCAGCTAGAACTTAGAAATTAATATAAAATACCTATCCTATATATAGACCGAGATTATAGACACATGGACACTGGAAATGGAATAGTGAGCTTTATCGATGGAATTCCTTGAATTTAAAACATTATTTAACTTTTACGGTCTTAGACTCCATCAGGCTTGTGAATATAGAATGAAGAAACTCTGTTACCAGCTGTGTAAAACCGGATCGCTTGGTTAATTAGTAGTGCCGATCTTCAGCGATGAATCAGTCCACGAAGTGGCCTCGCCTGGATGACTCTTATAACAGTCTTCCTCGGCTATATGGGGGATGAAACACTTAGCTGTAGTCAGCATGCAGCGCAAGAAAGAAAGAAGGAAGAAAAGAAAGAAAGAAGGATAGAATTAAACAGAGAGAGAAAGAGAGAGAGAGAGAGAGAGAACGTTAGACTTGGGGTAGAGGGCTGCCCCATGGCGGGTATTGCCCATATTGATGGTGGCATAGCGCCGCAAGCACGCGTCCCGCCGAGCACTAATGGATTGATCGTGGGTGGGATTTTCGATCGGAATCGTGCGTGGTGTATTGTCGAAGATTCGAAAAAAAAACTCTATAAACATGTGTACCAGTACGATTTGTTAAATGATTTTTGTCGATTCTGGCAATTACTTGATTGCCTCGTGATTTATTATGTAGTTGGACTGCAACTGTTTACGATTTTAATACTTGAAAGAAAAAAGAAATGGATGTGTAACACATCAAAATCGGTTCATGGTGAAGATTATACATGTCGAAAAGATTCAATTTTTCTTTTTTAAAGATTTTGTTTAGATGGGAATTAGTTTCCCTATATGCACTATACAGATTATCACTCTCTAAACTTGAATCAGTGAAATTTAACTGATTACCAGTCAAATTCCACACGGAGAGAAAGCTATGGTTGGGCCAACCATAGATATTGAAAAATATGGGGCAACCATATCTATGGTTGCTGCAACCATATCTATGGTTGCTGCAACTATAGCTTGGTCAGCGCAACCATTCAATTGCTTAGCTTATCTATTTTTTTGGTTGCGTCAACCAAACTATGGTTGTGCTGACCATACTATGGTTGCACCAACCATAGCGATATGGTTGCCCCATATCTTTCAATATTCTATGGTTGGACCAACCATAGCTTTCTCTCCGTGCACTGATTTGCAATGACTCTTTTCTCAAGATTTTAATCAGTGAAAAATCTACTGGAAATCAGTGAAAAGTCACTGAAATTTTTAGTAGTTTAGTGAAGATGACTGAAAGTTTCAGTAACTTTTGACTGATTCTCAGTGAGAAAAGAGTCACTGAAAATCAGTGGAATTTGACTGATTCAGTTTTAGAGAGAAATGCGGGAGTGCAAGGCATCATTTGATTGGGATAAATTTTTGGAAACACTAATTAACATTTCTTCACTCAATGAATTCTACGCAAGTTCTTTTTTAATGCTAGTAAATCGAATTTGTGCAACAGGAAGCAATAAAAAAAATGTTTCAAGGGAAATTTATCTTTTCAACAGAATGTTGAATACATGACTTCGGACACAGACACAAACATAAGTTATAGACAGTTTGTATGGAAAACTATGACTTTGGAAACTTTCATAGAAAAAAAAATCATATCTCGATGTCTGTCTTTTCATAGTAAGAGGTGTGACGAAAGGTGGTATAACTCTATTGGTTCAAAGCGCTAAAAATTGATTGAGAAAAGGTAGGAGGAGAACCCCTAACAAAGAGGCGTTGGCGGTTGCTGCAAAATCAGGCGAAATGAACGGAAGGTAAGACATCTGGCACTGTAGGCCACCCGCGAGCGAGAACTCGGGCACTGAAACGCGTGAAAAATCAGAAATGCTTAACTTAGGAAGAATCTCGAGAACAAATAGGTTTAAGTATCTCTGTAGGTAGGTAGGTAGGTAGATAGATAGGTAAGGCTGTTGGCTTGACCACTAACTTGACCACCCGTAGAAGAGAATGAGAGGGAGGGTGGTCTTCGACATGATATAAATCACAGGAGCTTTTTGGTTGCAATTATCGTTATACATCAGTTAGATACGCTGACTAGCAAATTTATCAAACTTTCAAAGAAATGCTTAATTCTCATTTAAAAAATATTTCATTCCTGAAAGAATTTCATATACAAAATCTATAACCGAAGATATATGCATATATCACTGAAAAAATGGTAATATTAAATAATTTATAGTACTTGAAATCATTATATCTTCGAAAGAGAGGCGATATGTACAGCCTCTGTTAAAAGTTCATATAAAAATCTAGTTTACTCTCTAAATCTGAATTAGTCATAAGTTACTAAACGAAATAGTGCCAAATTGTTTACTAATACACTTTAGTAAGCGTTTTTACTATAAATTAGTTAAAAAGTACTAATTCAGTTAGTAACGGTAACTAAATCAATTAATGAGCCTTAATAAATGAATTAGTACTATTTTACGATTTGGCACTATTTCGTTAGTAACTTATGACTAATTCAGATTTAGAGAGTACAAACCGATTTTTGCAATTTATCCTACAATGAGTTTGCTTATTGTCTAAAATCTTTAGCCAATTTAAAGCAGATAAAATACAATTATAAAAATATATTATATAAATTCAATAATTTCTATTGGCAAATTCACTCTGTAATGTATATGAAAGGGAACAAAGGGAAAAAGCAGTGCAATGCGATCACGGTCTGAAGAAGATGAAGAAGAAGAAGAAGAAGAGGAAGAGGACGAATTCCCAATTAGACATCCTTCGTGGTTTCCCACTTAGAACCCTGACTCTGTATATCTATAGAGGCCCTCCTTTCGTACAAGCCTACAAATATTTTTAAATTTGTCATAGCCAGGTGAGGAGAGGCACATTTCTATCGAAAGTAGCCGGGCGGATACACGGTCGTTAGAATCCGGTCAAAGGGGAATCCCCAATGCGTGGTCTCTGTTAACATATAGGCGACCCCCATGGGGTATACCTGAAATAAGCGGTGCATGAAGTTGTCATCTTGTCTGCAACATCATACTGGCATTTAGAGGGGATCTATTCATAGTGAGCGGAACATTATCTCTCTAAAGACTACAATGGTCTGGGACCTTTCAATCTCTCAGTCTCTTCAAAGCGTTTTGAAGACTGTCACGTTCTCAAATTTTCAACTACTAGTTTTTCATATTTTCTCAAACTTTAAACGTGATGTTTTTGACAGTACAAAAATCAATGTACAGTTTTATTTCAAGATATAGGACGCCCTATATTGCAGAATTTGACATCATTTTTCACAGCAAATGTTCTTTATTTATTGAAAAACCTTGTAAATCTTTATTAATTTTTTTTTTTCGAAAGATTGCAATTAAATTGAATATATAGATATATCTAGATATCAATCTGAATTCGAGGTCGCGTACCTCGCTGGCGAACGTCGCGTTGCAAGCGGAGGAGTGCAGCGAAAGAAAAAGCAGCAAAACCAGATTAAGGAAACTGGATCCAACTCCCGTGGTGACCCCGAGCGCTGTAACCAATTTGTGACTCGGAAGATAGTGACAAATACACGATATTGCCATAACGTATCGCTGGGACATGACTATCGACCGAATTAATAGACCTTGGTTCTGACTAATAGTCTCATTAATTAACGATCCGCCAGTGCGATTAGGCTAATCCGGCTTAATTTAGTGATCGCATGGATGCTATCCTATACACGCTCCACCTACCTAGCTGGGAAAAAGAACAAAGTTCCAGATTCAGAAAGTAGATAATTATATACGCCCATCCCAAGTCTGTGTCTCTCTTGGTATAGAGTATAGACTGTAGGAGAGTGATAGCGTAAACGATGGTAGCCTCCGAGTCAGAGGTGGGTCAATTTAATGCGATATGACACATCCAAATCGATCTAAGCAGTTTCGGCGTGATCTTGCCCGTTCGAATATAAAGTTTTAAAAAAGGTAAAGGGGAAAATTGGTTCACTCTGGTATATTTGCTTTACCAAGAATGGCATGCATTTTTATACTGTATTTTTAATTTTTAATTATTATAATTTTCATTTAATCTTTTTAGCATTTATATGCTAAGTTTATTAATACTGTATAATATTATCCTTTTCTGTCTGTGGATAATGTGCATGCGTCAAAAATACATAAACAATTTTTCTCGATGATTTGCCAGGGAGCTGATTCAAACAGCGAAAATTTCGCTGATTTAGGTTTAGAGAGTACATATTATTATCTTCTCTAATTTTTGTTGGCTAAAGTGCAAAGTAACGTGAATTTGTTCGAACACAGGAGCTTATTTTTTCATTTTATAAATAAGTGTGAATATTACAGTTTCTGTTTTCTATATTTTCATACGTGGGTCGAAGATACCATGGCACCTTAAAGTTTATGCATGGGAAAATAATCTTTGAATAAGTCTTCAACACTGAAGAGCAACGTTTTGAACTTGGCGAGGACTTGCACATTCAAGGATGCTCACGCCAAGCTTATACCAACCTGAGTGTTTAAGCGGTTATACAAATATAATACAAAGCATCGAGCAAACAATGACTAAAAGGTTTGAGTTGTATCGCGCTTGAACGCTTGGCACACAAGTAAACAGATCAGAGTCTGTCGTTCGTTATAGTCTTATATAGACATTTTCGTATCCGTTTAAATCTATCTAACTTAAGTTGAATTAAAATGAAGTGTAATCACACGAATGTTCAATTAAAAAGAAATCTATACTTCTATATGTATACGGTAAATTGGAAAATCATTCATTAAGGTGTGAAAATACCATATAAAATTGCAGAAATCATTCAAATGATATATATATATATATCATAATCTGACTGAAAGTGTTTACAGCTGAAATTAGTTTTTAGGCTGACTTAAGACTGAAATTCAGCCTAAAACTGACTTAAGCTGTAAACACTTTCAGTCCTCGTTTTTTCTGTGAAGGATTTTTTATTGAAATATTTGTGAGAAACTCTACAAGATATTATTTATTAATCATACTGCTTTATTTACGTGCGCAGATTATACGTAAGCGAACATACCTCAACAAAGAATTTCACCCTCTTTGCTCGAGGTACTCTAAGAATTTCAGATCAATAGATGCCTTAGATTCGGGAATAGCAATGTTGCAGTATATATAGACAAGGATGAATCAACTTGTAGGAAATTGAATTTGAAGAATGTTGTATATTAAAATATCTCAAGAGCACCTAAATTTATTGAAGTGCTGTCAAGTAATTAAATAGCGCTCTATTGGTTTCATTTTTGTGTATATTTAGATATATATATTATAGCTTTACATTAGTTTGTGAAACTACTAATGTAAAACTCGTTTGAATCCAAGAAAAAAGATAATTTCTTAATGGACTGCTATTACTGTAAGTTCTGAGAGATTTGAGTGTAACCTTGTCAATCTTAAAATTTGACAGTGGATAATTTTTGTAGTGGTTCCCTCTTAGCTCCGTCATTTTCAAGTGTAATCGTCACTCTAAAAGAAAATCAGCTGTCCATCTAAAAAGACTGAAGGTTCAAAATCAATGATCGTTTTGTACCCATGGCAAATCGGCCGTCCTCTGGGTTCCATTATCCTTTAATTGGATGAAGATGCATATCCTTTTGTGTTGACCACAGCATTAGCGACTCGGATCGCGTTAATTGTTTTGCTCGAGATAATTGGGGAAGCAGGCAGCAAGCCGACAGCATGTAATCCACGTTACGATGACTTACGCTTTCGCGACTCCGCCCGAAAGCATAAGTGCTCCATTGTTGTACGACATCAGAACTTGGGGGTGAATAAGGGTTAATCGCCACTAACCTTCTTCTCTGGCTGACTTTCTCTATTTTTTTCCACATTACGTAGATCGTCCTCAATCGGCGCATTCTTTCTCATGGATTTCGTTTCGATATTCTCTCGAACCTTCTCCTCCTTCTCCTCTGCCTTCTCTTATCAATTTTAGATCACTTCACGCCTTGTCACTTCTGTCTACTTAGCCTTCGAAGAAATACGCAATTTGACAGTTCGGATTCAGCGATTATGCATTTAGATTTTCAAGTATTACTATCACACTTTAATTCATTCATTGTCAGCATGTTTTTTAATTGCTAAAAAATACTGCATTCTTATTATTTTATATAAGGTAAATGCAGCAGTAATCGGCACTGCTTTATTTATCGTCAGATGGCGAAATATTTACCATAAAATAAATATTCTGTTGTCGAATTAACGATTCGATTACAAAAAAGCATATGTATTATTTGAATTTTAATCGTGAATATAAATTACAATTAATTAAATATCATATTAAGAAAATTATATTTTTTAAACTATAATCTGATCACTTCAATAATTTATGAAAATCAGAATCGTGTTTAACATGGTATTATTTGAAATTTTTAATTTTTCTTAAGGTGACGATTACTGGTGTATTTACCTTATTTATCGAAAAAATTTCTTTCCAAGTATTTCTTTAGTTCTGACGAAATATATGATATGTAACACCGAGAAAATGGATTGATACCGTTTAACATCTTAGAAGATTAACTATATATGGGACAGCGATCTTAGATATTAAACCATACAATTTGGACGTTAAACCGTATAATCTGGATGTTAATTTTTAAAATCCTGGATTATAAAACTCAAAATGTAGATTATACGGCTTAATATCTATGGATCGCTGTCTCGAATCGTATTATACATTTTTCTCAACTTAACAGTCGTTCTCTGATTTTTTCTAGTCCTTTCACTTTAAACGGTGAACGGTTATTTTGTATAAATACGATGAGGAACTACTGTTATTGTTTATTAGTTAAGAAACACCCAGATCAAGAAAAATGTTTAGCAATTAATACAGCCTGAATAGAGTGATGATGTCCATATAATCATATATAAATTTAAAATAAGTCATCTCTCAAAAAAAGTTTATCTGCTAAATGTTTTTGATTATTCAACAATGAAAGATCTGTAGATGACTTATTCATATAATTTAGTATATTATTGAGTTGGTCACTTTCGGTTACAAGGCGATTGGATCTGCGTGATAGAGTCGCACAGGTTCTGTCAATCTGATGTTAAATCATATTAAAACATCTTCATTATAATGAAATCCACTACGGTCTAACGATTATCCCATCGACGTAAAAGAGATAGCTGATTTTAGTCCAGCTTGGTCGCTTCGAGTCGACCAGCTGTCTGGTCGCGTTAGCTCGCTGTTGTGACAGGATTTCGTAATATAGGGTCGGAATTTAAATTCACAGGAGCGTGAGATCAAACAATCCACCGATTTATTAGAATTCAAAGATATCGTCGTTTCAAGTTTCATCTGAAATGCCTCAAGGGAAAAATGATTTTAGGTTGACCTTTTCATTAATTTAATTTTTCTGTAAACCACATTTTCCTATTTGGGTGGGATCTACAAAATACGCAGCTCACAAGATGAATAAATTCTCAAGTATTTAAAATGATTGAATAGACGTCTACGCAAAGTTATTAGGCAAAGAAATAAAACTGATGACGAGGAAATCCCGCCTACAATCAAATTGGAGGGTTGTAAATCCTCTCTATGCGCTAAATGATGTTCGGAGAGAATTTTTTGAGACCTAATGGATATTAACACTTCTATCTAGAAGGGATCAAGTGTCAAACTGCTTAATGCTGAAACATCTAAAAAGCATTCGCCATCATAAAAGTAGGTATCCCTCAGATGAAACCTCGGACAAAACCATAAATCTTAAATTAAAAAAAGGTTCTTTCCTTACAAGGAATACATTTTTTTTTCATATTCAGGAAAGTTATTACGATATTGTATATATTAGTCACTAAAATGTTAATTTGCTGTGCTAAAATTTTTGACGCATTATTAGTCATTTAATGTCGATTTAATTTACTACATTCATTTCTTAAATCGAAGGATACATGAAACCTCTTTAACTAGTTTATTTTCATAGAAAATATTCAATAATTGAAAATTTTGTAAAAAATGTATAAAGTGAAACTTAAGCTTGAGAAGAATGTTGATACTGTAAATACACCCGAAACCGGAAAACCTTAACGTGACGTATGGTCACAGCTCAGACTGCACAAGTGCAGCGCAAATAAAACCTGTGAGAGTTAAGGTTTACATTTTTCCCAAAGTACAAACGTAAACTAGAGAAGAAAACCCTCTTTCAGTATAAATACCACTGGAAAATAGCTATTTTATAGCACGTATACGCACAAAAATATATACGTGCTCTAAAATTAAGCAATACAATATATTATACAACAGCCTTGTTGGATAATTTGATTTTTCAATTATTCGTAAATACATTAAAATCAATATGTCATATACTTCTTATATTTTAAAAATAACAATAAATCTGGATCATCGTGTACAATTCCAATTGAAGTTTGCTTACATTTTGTAATTTTATCATTATCTGAGAATCACGTACGACTGACGCAGGTGTAACAATATTGTGTAGTTTAGAATTTCATAGCCGTATTCTTTTGGTAATATTTTCGACTAAGTATTTGGAAATGTTTGAGGATACTGAAAGGTGCGTCAGTTTGTTCCTGTGGAAACGGTCAAATATAAAGAGACTCATCTATTCCTTTTCTTTCACCTACCTACCCTACCACCTTCCCATCTCTTATCTTAATTCTCAAACAAAGGAAGTGTTAAGGTATCCTATCTGATTTTCGCGTCCTGTCGAACATAACCATTGCTTCCGTGTTATTCTTCAGATTTTATCACTGCGCCTTTTAAATAAGAGAAGACCAACTTTCGTATAAGTCATTTGACGAATGTTTTCTTAAGATCTCGCTTAAGATTTTTTAACTGATGGCGAACCTCAGATCTTAAAAGTTTTATCACGAACTCTTCTTCTGCTCTTTAATTATTAGCTTATAGATATTATAGGCAATTTGCACCTCAGAAGAAAAATACATACTTTTTGCGTTTTTTTTATATTTTGTGAACTGAGTTCAGAAAATAATGTTTCTCAAGAAGGAAATGAAATACTGTGAAAATATATTACATATTAGAAGAGCAAATTTAGTTTCGTTGAATTTATTTTCGCAATAATAAATATTTTAAATAAGACTAGGCAATATATCTCATCTATATGAAAAGGATTGTTTAGTTTTAGCTCAAAATATTTATTATTGCGAACGTAAAGTTTGCGAAATCAAATTTGCTCTTATGGTAATTACCACAGCCCTTTAACAAAAAGTAGAAACTGTACAACTCGTAGAAACAGAGATTTATTATATATGTGGAGTTATCTGATGTGTAATATAAAAACTACGTATTGGTAGTGGTAATGGAAACTTGTCTTACCATCTGAAGGTTACATATAAATGAAGAGTAGGTTTCGTTTGTACCATCGAAAGATATGTACTACCTTAATTATTGGATGTTGGTAATAAACCAATCGCACTTTATAGGAATCTTTTTTATCATCGGGAATATAGAGGCATGTGTTAGTTACCATATGAGCAAATTTAGATAAGCTGTGATTTTTTTCCACAACGTTATAATGGCAAAATAGATTAATCACAGCGGTTCACTGGATTTATCGCTGCTGGTCAATATGTATCTTTTTTATCAATAGAATAAATAATTGAGTGGCTTAAAGTAAAAAAAAAAGATAAAAATATTTCGTTTATAAAAGCTCGGATAATTTATTTTTTCCCATTTTAGTTATCCAGTTGGACCACTTCCATTTTAACTTTCACCTTTACTTTTTGGTTTTCTCCTTTTTCCAAATACACGTGAATCTCAATTTTAACGTTCTAATAAATTTTACTGTCGAATTTTAAGCAGTTCGCCTATTTATTTCTATAATTCGTCATTTTTCCAAGTTTTTCACGGAAAAGACAAAAATATAAGAAATAAATACAGAAACCGGTTTCAATACGTCAGTGACGTTTAAAACATTTAAAATTGAAATCACCTGTATTTGACAAAAGTGAAAATCAAAAAGTAAAAAAAAAATAAGAGTAAGAGTAAAAACGAAAGTGTAAGTGAAAAGTTACATAATCATTAATCGCCTCCCAGGAGACCCAGGTGTGAAAACGTGAAGTGGGAAATGACAATATTATTTTTACATTTCTTATATATCCCCTCTCAAGTATTGACATATTTTAAAACTTGATTATCAATAAAAGTTTTTCCTGCGCTTATTTTGCAAATAACTTTTAATGTTTCATCAAATAAATTACTAATAAACTTTTCAATGCAATACAATAAAAAGACAATTTGTAGATTCAATTTCTGAACTTATATATTGATTACTTATACTGATTGTATAATATTGAAATAAAACACATTTATAAATTAGATTGTTTGGAGGCAAAAAATTTAAATTTATGTGCTAGAATACAATTCAATATTTTGAACAATAAAAATTATTGCGTCCTAAAAAACAAGAAGTGAAACGCGCGCGTAACATGCGATAGATAATGTTATAAAATTATGAATCGCGTGTTTCGCGAACAATAATATGCAAAAATTTCGTTTGCAAAATTCTAGGGTAAAAAATGTAATCTTGTTTGTTTTTTCACGGCAAGAGTGGCCATTTGTTAAATTAGTATGGTACGCAGCATCCAACTTTGGATGTGAATGCCCTGAACATGGGTCCAGCTCCAGAACAGAGATTGAGGTGAACTTTACTCCATGCTGGGGTAAGTCAGAAGGGGTGCACGCCCCATCGCGGGGATCAATACCAAACGCGAAGCTTTGACAGTGTAGCCGCGCCGCGGATACGCGCCACACGTTTTCCACACGCGTTGTTGCTGTTAACATAAACTTAGGCTTCCTCATCAGGTGTGAAATTTCTTAACATACACACCTTCTATTAAAAACATATAAAAGACTTCTACTGAAGGACTTTCTTCAGCATCCAAAACTGCTTAAAAATAATGACGTTTCACAAAAGTCTATAGTAGTTTTTCAGTCCATCTTTCTGTTTCCTCTATTTTCATTTCCAAAATTAATATAAAAACATGTTATATACCAAAAAATATGAATATAAACAATAATTTACTCTGAAAATTATGCAGTAAAATTACGCCAAGGTACAATATCTTCAGGTACATTGCAATTCATTTATTGTGACTGATGTTGTGATGCTTAACTCATTTTTTTGTGAATTGCATTTAAAAAAAAATTGTTTTCTTTAAGTTGCAACTTTTTGACAGATATTGTTATAAAAGTGATGTGAATTGTAAGCAATTTTTTGATATCTCGATATACGCATCGAAATAGAAAGAGTATAAGGGTCGATCAATGGCTTTCTTTAACAGTAGATGTATAATTGTATTTCATGACATATAAAATACATACACATCATAAAGGCATTCATATTTCTGGTCAGAACATTGATTTAGAATAAATTGCGTTCTTATTCCTGTGAATTTCCTAGACGAATAAGTGCATTTTTTTCTGTTTCCCACAGAGCAAGGTTCATCGTACGCTTTGGACGACGAACTTTAAACTCGTAGAATTTCCGCCAAACTTTAGAATTTCACCGCTTCTCTTTTATCAACCACTATCAGCCACTTATGCAACTTGAAAAAGAATGCAGGTTGCTTGATTTGAAGATTTGTTAAAAAAGGCACTCTACCAGGTGTATTCTCAAGACAGCTAGTTGAGCGGAGGGTAAGAGGATATTTATTATATTTAAATGGAACATCTTTAATATAAATCCTATATATCATATTTGTTTGAATTAATCCTGAAATAAAAAAATCAATTACAAGAAGTAGGAATTCTACGTGTTCCTATTTGGAACCGTCCGGCTTTTCTAGAATATGAAACGTATTATCCTGACTAATACTAACTACATTTATTTTGACTGTTATTAAGGTCTTGCATCAATTATTACTGTATTATATATTTCATGTATACAGTAAATATCGAATAAACAGTAATAGGTCCAAGATTTATATAACATCATAATGTTTGAAAGTGAACACTTCATAAACTCTAGATTAATTGGATATATCCTGACACGTGTGCATCATACAAACTTGACAAACAAAAAATGACCTTAATGTAACTATCTTTCATCTTCCGGCCCACATCAGACCTTGTTCCCCGTTCTGCTGTTGTATCTAAACCTTTAGTCTAGACCTTCAGTCCTTTTTCACAGCTAATAACTTTTCTTTGACAAAGATTTTCAACTACTTATTGTGTGAGAGAACACTTATATCACACATCTAAGAATCGTGATCTGGAAGATCAAAATATGGTTGATTCGTACGTGTCTAGCTTCGAAACAAGCAACAAACCTAGAATTACAAATTTTCTATCCACATTCTTCTATTCCCACGTTCAAGCGTAATATTTTATAAGGTTGCCGCTCGGTTGCACGTCAGTAAAATCATTAGACAAAGGATCTAGCAACATCAATAATCAAGGGGTCGATTACGTAATTTACATAAAATTTGTCACTTCTCAAATCTTATTAAAGAAAATTGTTAGTAAAGTTTTACAAAGTAAATTTATTATACATAATTATATTAAAACATAATTATATGGCACAATCACAGAAATAATAAAATATGGTACAAATATCACTTTTAAGTTACCACAGCCACAAATTTCACAAGTATTATACAATTACAATTTGTGGTTACTGTTATTTACTATTTTTGTGGTATTGACAACCAAAGCAGGTTTACCTGTGGGAAATCAACAAAATTGTTCACATTTATCTTATACGATTCAATTAATCTCTACTGTGCTTGAAATCAGCAGGGTGATTTCGAAATAACCCTGTGAGAGAACTGCTATTATCAGAGAAAAACCCATAAATCGACCCCAGTATCACAAATATATAAATAATCTCTTAAACCACATTTTCATCGTTAACGTTTTGATTTTCACGAGATATTACGGATGTAAGTTGTTTTTACATCCAGCTCTCCTCTCTTTTACCGTTTCCTTAACTGATATGTTTATCAAGGTTGGTGCAGAGAATCCGATAACAAACATATATGGTCCTCTTTTTTTTCAAAGTCAAGGATAACAACATTTCTACGTCTGGTCGATTAGATCGACCAGTTCTGATAATCGATTATTATTAGGACTTTTCAAAGAACACTTTACATTATTACGGATTATATAAAAGCTTCGTGTGACCGTCAATATTAACATTAACAATATTAACTGTTAGTTAATATTATTAAAATACAGTTTTTTTTATAATTTTAAAGAAATTTCAGTTAGAAACTGTACCTTTCGTAATTTTGTAATTATATGTATTCGGTTCGTACGATTTGAATTTAAGATGATATAATTTCAAATAATTCGTAATGAAAGATTTTAAATAATTGCTTTCCTGTGCATATATATGACAAAGTTATAGACCTTTTTATCAGAGTCATTATTCAAGATTAGGAGGTCTTTGACTTTTAGTTGGTAAACATGTTCTCAATTGCACACGGAGAGAAAGCTATGGTTGGTCCAACCATAGAATATTGAAAGATATGGGGCAACCATATCGCTATGGTTGGTGCAACCATAGTATGGTCAGCACAACCATAGTTTGGTTGACGCAACCAAAAAAATAGATAAGCTAAGCAATTGAATGGTTGCGCTGACCAAGCTATAGTTGCAGCAACCATAGATATGGTTGCAGCAACCATAGATATGGTTGCCCCATATTTTTCAATATCTATGGTTGGCCCAACCATAGCTTTCTCTCCGTGCACGCTATTAGAAGGAATCAAGATATTAGAGGTAGATATTATTTGTGAATCCTGCAAATTATTTATAGATAATCGAAAAAAATCTCTTAACGAACATAAATGATAGAAACTGGCACAATACAATTCATACAATTTGCATCAGTCTTGAGAATTTCATTGAAAAACTGGACGTCTTACTTCTCGCATACAAATACATATGCTTGTAATAACATGTAAGCCAGATCGGTATTAACCAGCTATCTCTGGTTTCAGGCGGTAAATACCACCTGAATGTATATTTCTCCAGGTAAAAGCCCGTATTCACAATCTTTGGAGGAATTTTTGTATTCGATGACTGCGCCCACAGCTTAATATGCGTGCATATCTCGTCAGAGTGTATACTATACTTAAGAAGAGGTCGCAAGTAATTAGTTTACTACAATCTTAAACGAAAAAAGCAACTTTTTATGGCATTGTTAATTATTTTGTATAAAAACAGGTGACCTAAAAATTATCAAGAGTTGATGCACGTTTAGAACTTAGGCCTTGGATTCTCGTGCTTAATAAGCGAAAATGTTTTTACATCACCGTATAATATATCGAAATAAAGTAGGCAAAATAATATCTCTTGAACTTGTTGAGAATTATATAAATAAATACTCAAATTTGTATCTTTCATATGAATAATAACAGTAGTATTTAAAATTAGTGATCAACTGTTTACTAATTCAGATTTAAAGAGATTTATTTCAGATTTAGAGAGAAGGCTTCCAAGGTCTCCAAGTTTTAAAACCGGGACTATAAAAGATCCAAGAAGATAAAGCGTAGATAATAATTTGACCAAATTTAGGATTAACCGAAATATGTGGACATCGTCTCGTATTTAGAGTCATTATCTAGGAGGAGTTTCCTTATCAAGTGAGTGAGGCCGGACGCGCACTCACGTTCACTTAGGTTCGCGGCGAGTCGTATAGTAAATAGTTCACAGTAATGCGTGAACGCATACCGCGTATGCACGTGTTTTAAGAATCATAATGAGTGCAAATTAAGTGATTTTGTGAGATATGAGTGGTACTGTTGACAGAAACATTTCTCACGATTATGTTATTTGTACCTATGCGACCACCCAATGAACCGACTGGATATAACAGACATATTATTCTGAGTTAATAAATCAGAACAAAATGGAGGAATTTCCTCTCAAGTATGTATTATTTATACATTATTTATATTTCTTAAAGAATCTACTAATTCACCCATATGTGGGTGAATTAAAATAAATTCATATATTTCGACTTAGCCAGATATTATAATTCAGCCTAAAAGTCGATATTTTTTTTAATGAATTTGAACAAAGGAATCACCTTTAATTAAAAGATTGATTGACATTTTGCTAAACGAATATTTAACTACTTGAACATATGTAGATACTTAAGACATATCCATAATATATGAAAATATATTGTTATTATATACATACATAGCGCATGATTCCATTGATAATTTTTGAAATTAAAAAAGAAAATTGTTCGCTCTTTAAAAATGATGATAAATAGACGCTTATTTTTAAAACATGATTATTTCTTGTTCATCAGGTTTTCTGCTCAAGTTCAAGACTGAGATTAACATATCTCTGTTCATTGATCATCATGAAGTATAACTAGAAATATTATTTCAAGGGGATTTTTATTTATGTCATTGCAATAAAATAAAATGTAAACTTTTATATTAGATATTAGTTATTAGATACTTTGTTATCTATATAATAACATTTTTCTTGTAATTTACGGTTATGAGTTTTTCATAAAATAGAAAACTATTTAAAAGGCAAGTTTCATTAGAAGAGAAAGTGTGATATGATAATTTTTGTTTTACGAAAGGAAATTCTTCAAATGACAGAAAAAAACTAGACAGACTATATAAAGACTAATATTGAAAAACTAAAAGTATAAGCTGTACTATTAGATCGCGACATTTTATTTGACAATCTAAACAAACATTTACGAATATTGCAGGCTCATAAAAAATACCTGTGATAAAATATATATGCTATAAATTCTATAAAATATCTAAGGGAAAATTTTCATACTCTTCATACAAATACGGCAATTATAGTTGGTTCTAGATTATTTTTTCCACACTGATTGTCGGTGGAATGAATAGTTCATCGTTGCCTTTAAGTTTCAATTACTGCTTTGTATACGTATATACATATAGGTATATGGGGACTGTTGTCAGTTACTTCAAAAACTGACAGGGACACAATGATTTTTTTGTTTGATATTAATTGCTATTAGTTTTATATACTTATATACTTTATATACGTTATATACTTCACAACAATGAGATACCCTTTCATTCTTGGTCTAACTTAAAAGTCACGTGGAACTGAATGAACAAATTATCTCAATGTTCTAAAATATAAAGTCGTAGTTAATTCAGTTTAAAATTGGCGTGTACCGTTTATACGCTTTAATTGAATGACATCTGCAAGGTTACAGATGGAGTTCACATTTCCTTCCGTATAACTTACTAAATGCGCAATGACATCCGACAAATAAACAATTTGCTTCTCCTAGATAGGTGGGCTATTATGTAAAGCTGCTTGAGTGTTTAAAACAAAGTATATAATTATTCCTTAATTATTTGTATGACGACGTTCACATGATCAAATCTTTCAGAAAACTGAACAGCGTGAATACATACACACACTAAACACATAAATAATTAATAAAAAAAATCTATAGGTAAGCTTAACTTGAATAGAATATCACGTTATTCTCAGTATGAGAGAGCAATTAAATTCATTAATTTTGAAATACTTGCATTATATCTATATTATATAAGTCGTAAGTCCAATTCTACTGTAGGATTGCTTGCAAAACTCTTGCCTAACTTATTCTTATTTATTCTTTGATTATACTCATTAGTACTAACCCAACAAGATTACAATATTCTACATAAACCTACGCAAGATTGTTTTCCTTGGAAAGAAAATGTTAATCTTCCTCTGATAAATTTTACATGACACCTAATCGTTTTAGTAAAATAGTTATATAAAAATATTTAAGGTCAAAGCGTAAACTATTTCTTCAAGATATGTTTATAAAGATTTTGCTCTGACTCAACAGAAGTTTTCTAACAGGAAGAGAAATTTTCCTGTGCAGAATATGAAACCGCCTATTATTTACATGCCATAGTAAAATCTTTTATAATTGTTTGCAAATGAAAACAGTCTTATATCCTTGAGTATTGTTTAAAAAGAGACACAAAGTAGATTTTTATTGCTTCTTGAAGCTGATATAAAGAATGTGTGCACACCTGACGATAGATTAAAGTATTTCTGTAATCCCCAGAGGTTACTTATGCAGTAATACTTCAATGGAAAGGTGCAAATGCCGGTAAGACTTGAGTTTTGCATACGCGTGTTTTTTTCGCATTATAAGTATATATCATAAAGTACTAATCACATATAATTATTGGTCGATAATTACATGTATCATTTGTTGAAAAGTACATATGTATTTTTCCTTTAGCTTCTGTTTTTTAACGACTCATGTATCGTTTAAAACAATTCGAAGAATAATTTTCGAACAAATAATTCCCGAAAAATTGATTTTCCGCGAAATTCCAATTCCCGAATGAAAATAATATTACCGCAAAGTTAAAGTATCGTGATACATAAAAAAGTTTCAGAACAAATAACAATTCTTCTCTTCTAAGAAACTTTATTGAGCATCAAATTCGTTATATTATTTACAGTACATTTAAAGAAGATTTACCACGTGCCCTTATTTTTCAAGGGTAATGGAATCTAACACCTATATATTTCAAAAGTTCGCATTCAGAAGTAGGTGATAAGTATTTGTCATTCCTCAAAAATATTATAATGGCTGAATGTGTGAAAAGGAAAAATTTACACGTTATTCACTAAATGCGTAGTGCTTTGAAAAATTTAGTTTTTGGTAAAGTATAGCACCACGTTAGTTAGACTTGTAGTTTCTCTAAAGTTTCAAGAGTAGGTTGTATTAAAATCAAAGGAAAAAACTTACTCTGATAGCCGGAGCTGATAAAGTATTACGATTTCATTCAATATGTAAATAAGCCTAAGGGAAAGAAGTCATTTAATTTAATTACTTTCGTTTTTAGTATATACAAAACATTTCCATTAAGATATAACCCAGGAAAATAAATTACATGATAAGGGGAGGTAATGGGAGGATTATGAATAGCGTTTAGCAATGTTGATAATGTCACCAGTGAAATTTCAATCAGACTTAGTACTCTCCAAGAAAAATGAATTTATTTTCATGTTCTTTTTAATTGTGCTTCTAGATCGTGGATGCAGCCTGGAATTGGTGGAGTGGGCGGCCACATAGGTGGCCCAGGAAGTGGAACAGGCGATGATGAAGCACCGAAAGATCCAGGTGCTCGAATCACCCACCAATCTTACACGGAGAAGGACTTTGAAGGTAATTTCATTGTCATTTTGATGCGTTTTTTGTACGTGAAAGTGGGTTAAGATGTACTTTATATAAAAGAAGAATCATGCATTTCCCCTCTATAACCTTTGTACTAGACTGGCACGAGTTTTTCGAACGACACTAATGAATAAAATCATAATACATGTTGATTTTTTTTGACAAAGTTCATCTTATACTTCAATTCTTATATGATAATGTTATTTCAATCTTCCTGACCAGGATAAATTTGTATGCGGTCACAATGTTTATATATTTGGAACTTTAAATGTGATAGAGATCGGCTTTTATAGGTCAGCTTCAAATCTGGCTTCAGTTGACACACAAGAATAAAAGTGCTTCGAAAATCGTTAACCCTTCGGGTTTGCATTGACTAATGAGAATCGAGGTCAATTAACCATGCGGCCCTTGAACGTTATTCGAGGTTGACTGTGAGATCGATCCAAGTGTATCCGCAATCCAGTTAGACGTTGATTGACTTTTATGTGTAATAAATACATTGAATCGTCTTCAATAGATGTAATAAGATGTATGACTCTAAGTCACACGCTAGACGAAACCTTGACATGTTTAGCAATACATTAATTTTTTGTTAGCTGACTATAATAAACCAGACTGAGAATAGGAAACAAATACATTATACATTAATGAGAAACTTATGTTCACGTAAATAGTAGTTCAATTAAATTGAAATTTTTTCTAAATCAAGAAATAAAGACATAATTTGAAGTAAATTGTGCATTTCCTTTCAATGCATTTAACCAATAATAAATAAACATGACTGTTATAAACTTACTTCTTTTCAGGTCATAGAGCACACACCGTTTATGTGGGTGTTCACTTGCCAGGCGAGCGAAGACATCGACGGCACCACAAACATCATCACTCACGACAATCGAACGGAACAAACAAGGAAGGAGCAGATAATGAAAGGCCAAGTAATTACATTTTAAGATTGTTACTTTTGATCATTAAAGACGGATCTAATATATACTGATCACTTGATGCTTTATCGATTTATAAATGATATCATAAGGAAATCTCGGTATTAATAGAAATCCAGATTAAGGCATGGCCAGAACTCCATTTTGAATAGGGCTAAATAAGGCAATTTCTGTACGGGTAGCTTCCTTATGAAGGATCTCATTACATAAACTTCAACTAATGAACGTTTGTATATTCCAGTTACGCCACCAGCCCAGAGGGTGCAATTCATCCTTGGTGAGGAAGTTGGAGATGATGCTCATGAGTCCCATCCCTTGTTCTCCGAAATGGAGGAACTCATCAAAGATGGCGACGAAATGGAATGGAAAGAGACTGCACGGTAGCAATTTTTCTTGTTTCCAAGCAGTTACAAGTCAAATACATATAATCAAATACTCTGACAACTTAAAATCAATTCAAATATGTATATAAATCCTATGTATGTATATTGATCCTTTTAGATGGATCAAGTTCGAAGAAGATGTTGAAGAAGGAGGAAACAGATGGAGTAAACCTCATGTAGCAACCCTTTCTTTACATTCTCTTTTTGAATTAAGAAGCCTTTTGTTAAATGGAACAGTCATGTTGGATGTAGAAGCATGTAGTTTAGAAAAGATTACCGACCTTGTACTTGACAATATGATCAACAAAGGAACTTTGCCGCTTGAAGTCAGAGATAAGGTAAAAAAAGCCTACAGTGTTATTATGTTATGTTACAGTTATATGTGTAAATTAAGAAAGTATTTTCTTTTATCACATAATAATTATATTAATTTTGCATTCCAGGTCAGGGAAGCTCTTTTAGTAAGACATCGTCATCAACATGAAAGGCGTAAAGATACGAATATGTCAAGGCTTCCTATTATAAGATCCTTAGCCGAGATTGGGCGGAATCATTCCTCATCGAAAAGTAAGTATCTTGCCCGAATTTTCATGTATACATTATACAGATAATCATTCCTATATATATACAATTACATACGACAACGACCTTACTTCTTGTATATTAAATATTACCTATACAGTAATTGCGTTGACGGCTGATTTTCTTCAATTAAAAAATTTGATAAAGTATTTCTTTGAAATAGCTTATTGGAATTTATACAATCCATGAAAAATAGAGATGCACTCATTAACATAATATCTATTTAAGAACTTTTTAAGTGTTTCATTTCAGCGCAACACAATAATTTGCAGCAGTTTATTAATAGTGTTGCATTCGAGCAACTTCATTAATATCTGTAAAAATCCAACATATAAAAAGGAACCGTTCCTGATTTACGTAAAATAGCCTTTCATTGATAATAATTAGAATAACAAGGAAAAAATTATATGAAAATAAGTGTCATAAGATTCGATTGATATCCATAATCGTCGAAACTTATAGACGAGCCAAGAAGATAATATTTTGACAAATAAATGAGACTTTTCATCGTTTGGTATCTTTATCATCAAATATCGCTCGAATGCAACACTTGTTTATTATTTTTTTTAACATTTAATGGTTTTTTTTGAGTTACTACATTTATATATTTATTTTGTGCATTCGAATTTTCTTTATGTTTATTATTATTTAAGTCCGATTAATCGGCGTGATTAAAATTTCCTGACATTGTAAACACTATAAACACATGGCTCAAATCGAACTTTCAGATTGTAACTGCTCATGTGGTTTGCGTATCTTGCTTACACCAGATTTGCAGGAGCAACGCGACACAGGTGATGCGTATACACCTACGGTCGCTCGTAGTACCAGCTGTCCCAATTCGAATACAGCTTTACTATCTAAAGAGTCCAAAGATCTCAAAGGCCAATACTTATTGGTCCCAGGTATAAATTAGGCCAGTTGCTATAATTTGATTCTTCTTGTAAAGCTGCGGTATCTGGTTATACATATTACTAGCACATTTAACTGGCTTCTCTTTATTATTAACCCTTTGACGACCTTTTGGCGATTCTTTGGCGATCAGTCTCCGAGAAAGTGGAGACTGATTAAAAAGAATTAAACCTTCGTCAAAGGTTTTAATAATTAATGCTTTACTGGAATAATCTAATATGTAAATATTTCTGCTGCTAGCTTTTCTACGCATAACGCATTTCCATTTCATCAACGCTATTCATCGTCCAATTAAATATTTTGTGAAAATAGAATTACCTTACTCTACAGACATAATAGGGAAATTTAAAAAAATACTAGGCTGTGCAATAAGAAATCTTAAATGTTTGAAATAAACATTATTTCGATTTCTATGAAGAGTGCAAAGTGGCGTCATTTGATTATAAATTAAGATAACAAGAAATAAGGTAATAAATAAGTCATATACGCGTAAGGAGATAAAAAATGAATTTTAAAAAGTAAACCAAATAAATGGAAACTAAATATAACTGAAAAAATATGAAACGTATTTTTATTTTCAATATTTATTTTCATCAGCTGACTTTGGCGTTTCCTTTGAATTGGGTTTCACAACATGGTTCACAATGTGTCATTTTAAAGGTTAGGTAATGAACTTTTTATATTAAGTCAGTGCCTTAAAAAACTTCTTAATTGTACTGTTTTATTGATGTTTTCTTACCGGTAAAAAGGTGTGAATTGAAATGAATTAAAATGATTTGGAAAATGGACAAAAATGACATTGCTTTGGATTTGAAAGTGAATTTGATAGTTTTTGAATTATTTGGAAGGGAATTGTTTTTAATTTAATTGTTAACACTTTATAATTTACAGAAGGAATTTAATTGACTTTCGAGATTATCTTCAGAAATTAAACAGGAATAAATTCACTACATTTTCTACAATATTTCCATATAATTAAAACTAAACGTCATTGAATTAAATAGAATTCAAGTTTTGCAAATGTTCCAAATTAATTTAAATTAATTAAAACATTAATGGCAGAACATGACATTTTTTGGATTCAAAGCGTTGTGAATTTACCGAAATCATTTTAATTCATTTCAATGCACGCCTTCTTACAGGGTTTTTTTGTCTTACCACTTTTGCCTTTTTCTACTTTGAGTGTGTTCAAACATTAACTTTCATATAAATTACATGCACTTTCGTATCGGCATACGCACTCCATATTTTAAAATAATTGTTTATAAAATCCCGCACAGGAATTTCGCCATCTCAAAATTTTCGTATTCTTTTTAACTACATTTGGACCGAGATATGGACACGCGCAAATCATCAAGAGAATCTTTATTTACAAAAGGGACTTTTATTAATTCTGAAAGTAATGTCTTATTCAGGATATTCATGAAACTCTAAGGATATCTCGTATCTTATGTTATAAATTTAGAATATTCCTCAGATATTCAAATTTGTGCATAATAACTGTCATTATTTTTCAACATTATAGCTCTCTTTACTTTCTGGCATGCTGCCACTTGTTAGTAAATTCCAGTGATTGTCTGTTTTCTGTCACAAAAGTAATATACTAGTAAATATTTCACTCGTAAGATGTGAAAATTGCGACAGCTTTCAGGCGTTTAGTGCGATTATAAGAGCCTGCACCGGTTAGAATTTCCTTATGTGGCTGACTGATGACTGACTTTGACTAAGTGGTCACCATTATTATAATTTTGTATAATATAAATCACAAAATCATCCAGACACAATACAAACAATAAGATATGTCAGCTGAATACTAGGGTGCCAAAAAAACTCCATTTTGGTAAATTTCGTACTTTTATAGTGGAAGAATCAAATTCAGCACCAACCATCGCCAGCTCAACAGGTCAGGGACTATACCTGGCTATCCCTGGTAATGTAACTTCGATCGATCAGTGGTTACAGCTTGTTTTTCTTTTGTGTGTATTATTTTGCATAAAAGTCAAATTTCTTTATTCAAAATTACATACGTAGCTCTATTTTCACACGAATATTTTTTCTTATCTAAATCTAAAGAAAATTTATCTCAATTGACGAAAGCTGAATCACTAAAGGCATATTGTTAAAAACCCAGTAAAATGACAGAATTTAGAATAAAATTGTCTTTAAATTTAATCCCACATAAAAGATAAAAGTTCGTGAAATTCTCTGTGTTAAATAATCTAAAATGTGGCAAATTCTGGACACAATCATGAAATGAATTATTACATCACAATTCACAATATATGTTGTGTGGAAACACATCTTTTCAAGAAGTAAATAGGTACTAACATCATGCAGATGATATATGTAAACATAAATGTAGAGTACTCTAAAATTTATTTGACAACTATGAACTATAACATTATTTCTGTGAATATATGAACCCATAAAATTTACATCTAGTCAACAATCACCAATGCTTGCTCATACATATTTTAAAATTTTAGGCTTAATGCATGCGAATGAAGCTAATGTGCACGAGTCTAATTATTGTATAATAAATTATTATTATTATTATTATTATTATTATTATTATTATTATTATTATATTATGGATGTTACTTTTTTCTGGTTGTGGGATTTGCATTACAACTAAATAAAATGCAGTAGGCAATAAGCTAGAACTATTTCAGGTCAAGAACCAAACATCAATGGAATGGATCGAAGTCCGAGTAGTATTTCCATCAGCAGGAATCACAGTTCGTCAGGTTTAGAGGGTGATATTAATCATAAGGTGATTTTCTATACCAATTATTATAAACCAAAACTAAAATGCATACTTCAAAAGAATATATCTTATGATTTTTTTAGGGTAACACACACTTCATGCGCAAAATACCAGCAGGAGCAGAAGCAAGCAACATCCTTGTTGGGGAAGTAGATTTTCTTGAGAAGACATTGTCTGCCTTCATACGACTTAACCAAGCTAGCATATTGGGAGATCTAACTGAAGTTCCTGTACCAACACGGTTCATTTTTGTTCTTCTTGGTCCAACGGTAAGCAACAAAGCCCAGTATTTTCAATAACTTGCATAGTTTTTTCTTGTATCAAATACTATGTTAATATTTCGTTCTTAGGGAGGAATATCCAATTTTCACGAGATAGGACGAGCTATGGCAACACTTATGTCTGATGAAGTCTTCCATGATGTAGCGTATAAAGCTAAAAATAGAAATCATTTACTAGCTGGAGTAGATGAATTCTTAGATGCGGTGACTGTTTTACCTCCTGGTGAATGGGATCCGACTATAAGAATAGAACCACCTGCAGCAATTCCATCCCAAGTGCGTATACCTAAATAAATATTGAATAAATCAATCCGTATCTGAGTAGATTGAATGCGTCTGTGATTGACATTAAACTGGTTAATCTTATTATTTGCACTTGCAATTTGTTTCCTTCTTATGGTATGTACCATGTACATTTGTACAATTTAAGATTGTTCTGAGTTAACAATTTCAGCTAGTTTCTTTAATTCATAAACTATTTAAATTAGTATTACATATATAAAGGTAAAAATACGAAATGATATGTCACATGTAGGATACAAGAAAAAGACCAAAGGAAGAGAAACCGAAAGAAGATGTGGACGAGGAAGCTGACGAACAGAAACTGCGAGAGGAAAGTGGTTTGTCTAGAACTGGTAGACTTTTTGGAGGTCTGATTAACGACGTAAAAAGAAAAGCTCCGTTTTACTTCTCTGATTTCAAAGACGCCTTGGCTCTTCAATGTATAGCATCATTTATCTTTCTCTATTTCGCATGCCTAGCCCCCATAATCACGTTTGGTGGTCTTCTTAGCGAAGCAACAGATAAAAATATGGCTGCTATGGAGTCTCTTGTAGCTGGCTTTGTATGCGGCATTGGTTATGGCTTTTTTTCTGGTCAGCCGTTAACTATTTTGGGATCTACAGGACCAGTCTTGGTATTCGAGCAAATTGTCTTCAAATTCTGCAAGTACGTCATCTATATTAATAATCTTATTGCTAAACGAAATAATAAAAAAGTCATGAGTATATCTTGTATTGAAATGATCTAAACGTATATGTTCTTTAATTTTCCAGACAGTACGCCTGGAATTACATGTCCTTCCGGTTCTGGATTGGTACATGGATCTCCGGGATATTGGTTATTTTGGTAGCACTGGACGCCAGTGCATTTGTATGTTACATAACTCGATTTACAGAAGAAAATTTTGCAACATTGATAGCTTTCATCTTCATTTTTAAAGTGAGTAATAATTTGTTATAATAGCAAAGCTAATTTAGTTAATTATCTCACTATATTTGTCCTGCATAATTATATTGCAAGACTTAAGAAATATTCTTTTAACAGGCTGTAGAAAACGTATGGTCGATTAATAAAAATTATCCACTAAATACTCGGAATGACATAGTCAACTACAATTGCTCATGCAAGTCTCCAGATAATTATCTTCCATCTAGCTATGACAATATTAACTGGACCTCGCTGGACCAGTTTACTTGCAAGGTAAATAGTCTCTTCTATATTTTTACCACATACAATAACTGAATTAGTTATTTTATTCATATTAAACACTTGGTGTTATATTTTAAGAATTACAATGGTACAATGATTGGAGATCATTGCAACTACGTACCGGATGTGTTCCTAATGTCAATTATTCTATTTATGGGAACATTTCTGCTGTCCGTCGAGCTCAAGGATTTCAAGAATGCTCTCTTCTTTCCCTCTAAAGTAAGATGCTCATTTACACTACATAAAAGCTATTATATATTAAACAATCTTAATTTAATAATATGTTTTCAGGTCAGACAGATAATAAGCGATTTTGCAGTAATAATTGCAATCTTTTCAATGTCAGCTTTAGACTACTTTGTGGGTATTAGTACACCAAAATTGGAAGTTCCAGCCGAGTTTAAACCGACTTTACACGGCAGAGGTTGGATAATATGGCCTTTTGAGAACAACCCCTGGTGGAGTGCACTCATAGCAGGTCTTCCTGCCATGTTAGGTACAATTTTAATTTTCATGGATCAACAAATCACTGCCGTGATTGTAAACAGGAAAGAGAATAAACTTAAGGTAATAGCTTGTTTATTTCCTTAATAAATAAGATGTGCAAATTGATATTAAAAAATTGATTGTCTTTCAGAAAGGATGCGGTTATCACTTGGATCTCTTTGTACTAGCCATTCTTATACAGATCTGTACCGTGATGGGATTGCCTTGGTTCGTAGCAGCTACAGTCCTTTCGATTAATCACGTTAATTCATTAAAGCTGGAATCCGAATGCGCTGCCCCTGGAGAGAAACCACAATTTTTAGGAGTTCGAGAACAAAGGGTTACACACATCTTGATATTTTTAATGATCGGATGCTCTGTGTTACTAACTCCACTTCTCAGGAAAATTCCGATGCCAGTATTATTTGGGGTGTTTCTGTACATGGGCGTTTCATCTTTAAAGGGTCTCCAGTTCTTCGACAGGATCCTCATAATGCTGATGCCCCTTAAGTATCAACCAGACTACATGTTCCTTCGACAGGTTCGTAATAATTGTTTAAAGTATAAAAACTATGAATTTGATATATTTATAAAATATATAACTGTCTAGCTTATTCTCTTAGATAAATTGTAATAAAAAATGTTTTCTTTATAGGTTCCATTAAAGAGGGTACATATGTTTACGTTTATACAACTAACTTGCCTATCCTGCCTGTGGATTATCAAGTCCTTCCATAGTACATCAATCCTATTTCCATTAATGGTGGGTATCTGTTATACTACTTAAAAGTATATTAAAATATTTAGCATTTCTCTTCTCTTTCTTAAAACATTGGAATTATTTTTTCCAGCTCGTGGTAATGATTGGCATCAGAAAAGGTTTGGACTTGGTGTTTACTCAACGCGAATTGAAAATCTTAGATGATGTTATGCCGGAACCAAGTAAAAAACATGCCGATGATCTCCGCCAACTGGAAAGCGGAGAGGTTAGCACCGCTATGCGAATTTTAAGGGCCATCACCTGCATTCGTTAACACTCGAGCAAATATATGTTTAAAATTATCCGTTCAACACTTAGTTTTAATATACACGATAACATAATATAGATTTTCGAAATGAACAAGATTTTTTAATCTAACAAAACGTCGATTATTAGTCGTGGAAAGCCTGAATATTTTAGACCTGTTAGTTTGTTAAATGAATCTAGGGACTAGGGGATAATTGAAATTTTAGGTAATGAACACTATGAAGAATAACTTGTTAATTGTAATGCAAGTTATCTTGTGAAAATTTCGATTTATAATCAAGAATCGAATTTTAATAGACGATCCATTTATAAAACTTGATAGAAGAATTTTTGAAGGAATATTACATAGATAATACTTTTATGTTATATCAAATTAGTTGGACAAAGTCAGAAACATGTTGATGAAGTGTATCAGACATTAACTTTTTTAAAGCAATAATTCCTTTTATACTCTTGTACTTTTTGAGAAGTTTATTAGCGAGTCTTTCCAATTCAAAATTATCCAATGTGTATATCAAATTGCATACGTTACAATTGATTGGTTTTTAGACATTAGTGTAATATACAAGACACATACAAATCTACCTACATTACCACATTCTTTCATGTAAATACACTGTTTATCACATTTTTTGGTGTTACTTCCTCCAATGATTATCGTTTTAGCACCTTTCCTCCCTTCTCGGTGTTTCTTCTAACACTTGCTTTCACTTAAATCACCTGCCGGTGGATTCTAATCTGGAGACTTGTAATATTCAAGTTATAAATAAGGTATTAACAGTTTAGCACCGGCTTTCGTGCTTATAAATAGATTTTTATACAATAAAAAAAATCGATGATGTACAGTGCTTCGCCCTGCAATTAAGACAGTGTAAGAATAACCGTGGCTCACGGAGGAGTGACGAGTGGAACTTATAAATTTTTAAGCAAATAAAAGTGTAATGTGATAATCGATAAATCACACATATAATCGTCGTATCCTCCGCCTGTCATCAGTACGTTAAAAAAGTTTGCTACCGGCATAAAATTGTGCATACCGACATGTAAACGTATTATGCATGGCCTGTTTAATAATGAAATAGTTCTTCACGTTTCTAAGAAATTAAGTTCATTAGAACCTGTCATTAATTGATTATAGGATCTGAACCAAAATCTTGACTTCGAAACTTCGGACAATCTTCAGATACCATTAGCTAATGGAAACATTATGAAGATACCACTGGCCAGTATTAATATCAGCGAAGAGGTGAACAAGTCTGGAATCTGGCATCAAGTTAACGACAGTAATGAGAAGAATAAACAACCGAAAACAATAAAGTATGTTCCTTCAAAATTGAATTTGACTTTAGTTTTTCGGAACGATCTTTATAATCGTTGGACGAGACGAAAGATGAAAATAATACTTTGAAAGACAAACTGAGACAGAGAATTATTTTTAGATACATACATACAACTATATGTATTAATCTTTCCTTAAACACAAATAATTAGTGAATTATTTGGACAAAATAATGTCTGGAATGTTTTTCAGTGAGAAAAATGCTGTAATTTTATAGGTGTAGGTTCTGTCTTCCATGGATTACTGATAACTGATTCCACGGATGCCTCATTTTTATTATAGATAATAAAAACCTTAATTTTACTATTATACGAATCATATATTAGTTTATAAAAATTAGTGGCAACTTCGTAAGCCTGATAGTTATCCAGCATCCGGTAATCGAAATTGATATCAGTGACAAACTCTTCCCTGATGAAAATGTAGAAAGTTCATCGTGAATAATATTTTGTATAATAGATTGTTGCTTATAATATTTTGTTTCTGGGAATGCAGCAGCGGTAAGCAAAAAAAACAGCCGAAGAAAGAAGGAGCTTTATTAGCTGATGAGATGACGAGGTTGACAACAATGACTGAGGAAGAGGAAGAAGACTGTGGAATCTCTATCAAGGTGACGCACGTAAATGACTCTAAATACTAACCATAATGGCAAGAGCACATTGCACCGGGCATGCGACACATAACCCACATGCTATGGCTGTGTGAGTTAATTACACAATGTTACACAATAATTTACAACCGCACTTCACAATATGCATATTTTACATTAGA
Source organism: Synergus umbraculus (assembly GCA_900474325.1). Lineage (NCBI taxonomy): Eukaryota > Metazoa > Arthropoda > Insecta > Hymenoptera > Cynipidae > Synergus > Synergus umbraculus. The sequence goes on from UCOK01011055.1 coordinate 34,808, forward strand.
ACAAAGGAAAGAAGTAAAATGTCCAATTTTTTTCAACTTCCATACGATTAAGTGAATATCTTCCTCTTCTTCACTCTTTCGCTTTTCCATCAATTATTTTTGCAAGATATACCCTTTGGTTTAAAAAAAAACAATCTATTCCTGCTCCTACACTAAAAAAAGTATGATTGAATAATTGAATATTATAACCAGTACCGGTGTTTGGGGTAAATTAAAAAATTTAAATAATATGACAAAGGGGCTAAGACCGGCAGTGGTTATAAGTATAATTAAAGTATATGTAATACTATAATTTTTATTGATGAATGTATAATTTTATATGTCCAATATAGGTCGACTTGATTCGATCAAAAGATACCAGTCCCTACAAGGTAAATGGAACTACTTCAGCTGAGACTTCTGTATAAACTGAAAGCGCCTCATTGCAATAATTTATAAATGAAACAATACAAAATTCACATTCTTATACAAAAATCGTTAAATTCGGCTGGGAGATTTACAATAGTCACTCTACAAGAGTATTTAGTATATTTATTTAATTACATATCATGAAGAGTAATTTATATCAAGAAGAATTTGTTAAAATTTAAACAAAGATAAGAATATATTTTGATGTTGTTGTTCTGCAATGGATTTTCTAATAATTTTTAAATTTTTGCTGAAACTTTTGTGTCGTTGATGGTGAAGAAAGTAAATATATGCAGTACGTAAAAGTTTGGCCATAGGAAATCTCTTTGTGAGAAAAATAATTTACGTGCTTCAATATTGTAATGACCTAAGTCCTAAAGTTTTATAACTACTAGTAACAGGTTTTAAAAAGTGATAAGCTAGGTATTTACGTTGTAAATTAGTTACATGACTGTTAAAAATTTCACTTAAAAACAACTTCTACGCAATAAGAAAAAAATATTTAATTTTTTTATCAAGTATGAATTTTTATTTTTTATTTAAAAAAGGTTTCGTTATTTCTTTTATTTTTTCAAACGAAAACTTGAAAATACCGTACAAAGATTTAAAAATATCAATTTTATTATTGTGTTATACATTTTTATTTCCAAGTATATAAAAAGTAGCTACTCCATGTGTTTTTATTTGATAAATATAAATATAGAACGGGCTTGAGATTGTAAGCAGGACATTGATATGAGACCCGGCCTACCTACCAATCTTTTTTTTTAGGATAGGCTGGGCCTACCCCGGATACCCTGCATAAATAATTAAACTCGGGATTTACCCGATTTTAATCATTTTTTTATAATCTCAGACCTGAAAAAGTGATTATATACTCAGCATGTAATATAAATAAGTATGTGCGTGTGTTTGTGTATTGATACTCAAAATGTTGTTAATAAATAAACCTTAATATTACTTTATTTCCTAATTTCTTACATATTTTTATAATTTAATCCTCGTCGTTGGTTAAACAATTTTTTTATTTGCGTTCTTTGTATACAGTACTAAAAATATTATTCTACATAAGCATTATATTAGCATTGTACGTAATAAAAAAATGAGTACTTCTAAAATAACATTATTTTATCGATAAAATATAAATTTAATGAAAATTCCACATGTTCCAATGAATTCACTATAGAAAATATGAAAAAGGATAATTTCTGTCTAATCCATTATGGATTAGATAAACCATTTAGATTAAAACGATGTGCACTAACAAAATTAAATTGATTGATCCAAGTTTGTTGGACATAGTCGTATTTATTATTGTATTACTCAACTTAAGGAGTTTCAGTTGGTAGTTGGAGTTAACGTTTTGTTATAAGTACAATATATTTCAATGATGAGTACGTATAAGGAAAGAAATAATAGTAACAAGTGGCGATTCTTCAGAGCTTCAGATTTTTTCTCGCTGATGCGACCGTGTTTCTTTTTTTGTCGCCTGCATGGAATACAAACTGTTAGTTCTTCGAAATGGGAACACCTTTATTCCACAATATTGACAGTATTTCATGCAATTAATATATTTGTGGTGCTTTTTGAAATGGACGTTTATGGCAACTTAGGAGAGGGCAATTTTAGTGTACCTTTAATGCTACAAAATAATTGTTATCTATTATTCGGCGGGTTCGTCATGATCTTCACATATGTCTTTAGCGTTCCAAGAATGACTTTTTTCCAAAATATAATAAGAGTATCATCAGATATTCCAGCGGAATCATTTGACAAAATTGCTAAATTTGTGCATGCGAAAGATCTTCTGGGCTTTATATTTTTGATGATTCATTTACCTAACGTCTATTCCTCTGAGATTCATAAAAGCTTATCAGTATTGACATATTTGTACATAACCACGGTAGTGTTCCTTGTTGATATGCAGTATATTAATTGTGTGTTTGTAATCAAAATATGTTTCGAAAGAATTCAAGATAAACTGAAAAATTTAAAAGAAACCATGTTAACTGAAGAACCACACCTTTTGAGAAGAAACTACCATGAACAGCACAATGTGCTGCTTTTAATGAAACTACGAAATCTTCAGAAGCATCATCATCATGTCAGCGATGTTTTAAAGAAGCTCAACTCTACCTATGGTCTTCATGCAGTTGCCACAGTCATCATGACATTCTCCCAAATTACATTCAGTCTTTACTTTTACATCTTACAACATTTGGATGACCATACTAAAGTTCAAGAACAGATTTGGGATTTTAATTTTCTTGTTACCATGATGTTCTACTTATTGAAGCTAATTTTGTTAGTCTGGGTTTGTGAAAACGCTAAAGCACAAGCAAATAAAATTGGAAGCACTGTGCACGACGTTCTCCTTAACACCTGCGATCTCAAAATAAAAGAGGAGGTAATGCAAAAAACTTTATTTATATTTGTATAAAAATATTAGAATATTTAGTTGATTAAAAAATCTCGGATTTCTTCCTTTGCTATACACAATCTATATACTTGAGAAATAACTTTGTCAACTACTAATTCTTTCAAGTGGAAAAGGAATGTCATGGTCAGACATAGCGCAGGATTAACGTGCCATAGAAGAGTGATATAATAATTTTAAAAATACTATTGCCATGCAATAAAGTTATTTTCCAGTTTAGAAACAATTTTAGTAATTAATTCTTTCCGGATAATAATAATAATTATTATTATTCGAACCATTTAATTAGATATATGCTAAAAGTATTTAAAATTGGCACGACTATGTACAAAACTTCCTCTATAAGGAAAATACGCTAAATTCTTTCGCAATAGATTTAGTATTTTTTTAATTAATTGTCTTTCTAATTATAAAATTTTGTTTTAGCTTCATCTATTTTCCTTGCAACTTTTACATCGAAAAAACGTGTTTTACGTAAGAGGTCTTGCTGTTGACAGTTCGCTCTTAAATGAGGTACGTTGTATACAAATATTTGTAAACCTTGAATTTTTTATTCTTTTAATTACTAAAGACACATAATCGTTTTGTATGTTATAGATCGCAGGCGCAATAACTATGTACTTGTTGATTCTAATTCAATTTCACATGTCATCTGCTTCTTGTAACACGTAATTGTTTATTCATACCTATACGTATTTCGGTGTGAAAATTGTCTGCAAAAAACATATCTCTTCTATGAACCAACTAAAACCTGCTTCCAAGTCCCCCTGAATCTCAGTTTATTACCCTACCGGGTTGTAGAAAGGGAAGCATAGGTACAGGCGGAAAAATTTGTACCATATTTGAAAAACAAAAAAAGGAGAACAAATATTTTGCAGTAATATCCGTATAAGCAAAATTATATTAATAATTAAAACTGCTCTCAAATTTCTAAACTTACTCTATTCCATGTATTAAAAAAAAAAGATGTAAAAGAAAAAGTAAAAATTCAAAAAAGTTACAAAAATCCGATTTTATTGTATAAATAGACGTCAATAAAATGATACATATAGACAATGTTATTACAAAGTAACGCCGAATGCGAAACAACTACGTCAATATTTGTTATTGTACGGCTCTCTCAAATCAGTTTTCCTCAGTCACCCGCGAACCGTAGAGCCTGCTGGTCGTATTGTTAGTGAACAGCTCAGATCTTTTTATATTTATTAATTTATCAAGTGCTTTTTCGCTAAATGCAAATTAATTATTCATAAATAGGATACAAGCATTATATTGGTTTAGTTTTTTGTGTAAAGTTCAATTTTTTTACGAACTTCAAATGTTTTTGTGTAAACATGCAGCATTGGTGGTTAGTGAAATTGTTTATCAAATTGTTGAAAATAAATGCAGTGCACTCGAAAGTGTTTCCGGAATTTAAATAGTAATGCAGTTATGCAGTGATGAGATCAGTTTTCGTTCACAAGTTTATAATTGGAGTTTTGATGAACAGACCGATAAATGACACGCACTTTCATCAAATCAAAGCAATCACAACGCTTTTTGGACGTAAAAAGTTAGTCATCGCTTTAAATGGTGAGATTTTGCTATATATAACGAGTGGCTTCCGAAAGAGTATGAAAAATCATATTTCTTTCAACTCACATATGTACATATAATGACTTTGTATTGTATATATCGTGTATTAAAATTGTGTTGAAAAAGCTGCAATTATAAGAGAGTATATTCTCAGTTTTATCAGTTGATGAGATTAGTGCTACAGTACTAATCTCATCTACTGATAAAACTGGAAATAATATATATCAAACTCATTCTTCTCTCGAATTTACAGTCGGACTAAATTATCATGCGAATTGCCATTTTATGGATGATGAGATGAATATAAAGTTCTGTGTCTGATGTAGAAAAATCAACAATGTTTCAGAAATCCTGAATAAAAATATGCGCATTTATTTACATATATTCTTTTGCTCAGATACTTATATACTTTTGAGGAAACCGCTGCTGAATACAACGCATGCGCAGATTCACGATATTATACTGCATTCCATCATCAATAAAATGCTTTTGGTGTCAATGATGCATCAAAAATTATTATTAACTTATTATTTCTTTATTTCTTTATTTCTTCACAAGGCAATTAAGCATGCAAATAATTTACGGGTAAATTTGAGCCAACTTTAAAACTCTAAAAATATTAGTTTAATAATATGTAAGATTTGCATGAATGTCGAAAGATTCTACCTAAATGACAACACTAAATTAAGCCTTCAAAAGTAAGACACGTGAAATACAATGTCAATATTATAGTTATTCAGAGCTTTGAACCAGCTGTTACTGTCGCTTGCGCTTGTCTGAATATAAACCTGAATCATCTATATATATGTTAGATTGAAAATTCAACATTATCACTTAAGAATCCACAGACAAATCTCTCATTACATCTTCATCTTATCACCCATTTTTTAAAATAAAATACATATACTTAAAGTGTCATTGTCATTCAAATTGTACATGATTTTCAATATACCGAATAAATTTAGACATTGCAAAGTCATGAAAATAATCTGAAATAAAGCTGTGATGACGTGCAGCCAGTATTTAAAGAAATTTCTTTGTTATTTCACATTTGAGATCATAATAAAAGTGTTTTTTAACATTGTGTTGTACAATGCACAATTCATTCCTCAACAAAAGTTATAGAGTTCTTACTTATTATAGATATTAAAAATGATAAATTAAATTCCTTGATAATCATATCGTGAGATATATGTTTCAATATTTATACATGCTTATATAAATAAAAATTCAACAAAAACAGACTTTTTTTTGAGGAAGGTTCTGTCAAAATCAAATAAAGAAATTCGTATAGCGCGCCGCCCATGTTGGTAATAATATCTTGGCAAAATATGATGGATTGTTCTATTTTTCATATTTATTGCGGGGTACACATACCCGCAACACTGCAAGCATCCGGTTCTTATAATGACGCCATTTCTTCTTTGTTTTCAAATATGCACATGATTTTAAATCGATTGCACAACATAATTCTCATGGAAAGCACAAGTAACGAATTTCTCTAGATTCATACACTCTATAAACATATAACAAGTATAATGCTTTTATAAATGAACCAAGTCCACCGATGGCAGTGAACCGTGTCCGCATTGTTCAGGATGTTAACCCCGTAGCGAGCTAACAGGTACGATCAGCAAGAAAGTGAGCAAGCAAGCAGGATAAGACAATGTTCATTGCATTGTGCTGAATCGCCTTAACATTACCTACAAACAATTTAGTTAATTAGTAGTTTTGATTAAAATCCTCAAGGTACATTATAAAAGCAGTAAACAATAATTAATATTGTAAATTACTATGTATGATATTAACACGTTTTTAAAGAAGTGGGTGTGTAGTAGAAATAGTTTTTGAGTCATAATGCTGACGATTAGATCCGACCTCACGTGTCTTCTACATATTACAGATATATGCGTGTTTATACGCATTCTGCATTGAAAACATTAGTCATATATATGATGTCCTCTTTAATTTTTACTCTTTATTTAAAAATTTACATCTGATTGAAGGTGGCCAGAAAGTGGGACTTTCACCTTATACGTTCGTAGTTTGAACAGAATGAATATGGTATGGTATATCGCGTTATGCGTAAGACTCGTGAATGATTCGTGCATATTGTATCATTCGACGCACGTAAAGTGAAGATCGCTTTATAACCTTGACTTCATTGTAGAGTGTAGATAGATAGGAATGAAATTAGTGTCGACGTAAATGCTGCACGAGTACACACTGCCGGACGAAGTGAATCGAAACCACTTCATTTACTAATTTTTGTTATACTGCTAAACATTTTAAAAATCATGGCACATACCAAATTTACACAGTTAATGTATGATGACTATAGCAACGGACAAAATAAATTTGTCACGTAGAGTATATTGCCATCTAAAAATAAGTCCCGCTTAATTACTAATACGATATTCGAAGCATGTGTTGACTTCACATACATTCATACATTCATAATAATCGTTTTATTGTTTTGCTATTTAATTGGAATGGAATAATTCATAACTCACAAGCTATTTCCACTAATGCTCAAACGTACGAGGCTCTCGTCTAACTGAAGTAAATTGTGTTCAAGACTTTATATTCGTGCTGAAATGAAAGGCGGAAAAAAAAAGAGTTAAAGTAATTCCCCTGCAGTTTTAATAAAAGGAAAATATGAGTGAATAATCTACAATCATTTTATAGAATATCCACATTACGTAACTCAGTTTTATTGATGTTGGTAATATGACACGTAAATAAAACATTGCGTTAAATAGATAATATAGCGTCCGTTATCTATGAATATACAGAAGTCATTATAAATATTTCACTGACGTCAATGAAACTCCTATTCCTCCTCTTCGATGGCTCATATCTTTGCCGATTCAATTAACGCAGAAATCGTATAAAAATCTCTGTTATTTTATAAGAATTTTAATCTTTATTACGTAAATCGAATTTATATTCCTTGTATTTTCTAATATTCTAGCTTCATTATTTACAGTTTTTCCATTAATTTATTTTTGGACTGGATTTATAACATATCTAGTTACATGATAGTGGGTCAAAAAGTATAGTCAACGCAACACTTAATCGTTTTATCAAGTGATCTCCATTTGCACAAGTCTTCAGTTTAACAATCAATCAACATACATATAAAAATATTCATGGTCAATTGATCATGAATGTGAAAGTGCATAAATTATTTTCAATGATAATGCAAATATCATCTTGATTCCCAGTCAATATTCATATTATCTTGATTTGTCAATCAATTTGCTATCAAGCTACTTATGCCGCGAGAGATAAGAAAGAGCAATAACTTGGATACGATTGCAAAATCCTATAACAGTTCGATAATAATATTTAATTGTGTAAGTTTTACTATAGTCACCACGTAATGCCACTTGCTATTAATAAAGAAAATACTTAAATATCACTGACAAATTCTTAATAAAAGTATAATTTATGGTATTTAAACTATTCTGTTGTGTGTCAAATAAAAAATATTGGCTATGATCGAATCTAAATATGTATAATGGTAAATGTGTCCAGGACTAAAAGAAAAGCGCATTTTATTCAAGCATGATTGCAAAAGTTCATGTTTTATTCAAACTGTGATAAGGAAGGTCGTAGGTTACCACCAATTTTAAACTCCCGGCGTCTAAATACTGATCGTTTAATATTGACCATTATCAACAAAAAAAGGGCTTAAATGGTCGTGCATTTCGTGTTGGCAAAGGAAATGTTGAAATGAGGAAAGTTTTGTCTCATCAATTAATGTGGTCGATTAACTAATTAAAATTTGGATAGTAACGATATGAAATTTTTAATGATTCAGCTAGTATAAAGAAGAATGCACTCACACTTTCGATGTTTCAGAAAGCGCATAACTACATATGTCGAAACATATGTCTATAGTGTGAGTCGACGTACTATAAGCATCATGGACCATCTAAAAATAGTTTGAAACCAACGCTTCTTGTCGTCATTGCGATGTAAACAAAAGTTGTTCTAGAAATTGTACGCCGCCCACTTTTATACGTAATAAGGCCTCTTGCGATGCACAAATAATAAAAACATAAATACGCACAAATTCAGTTATAATTACCATTGTTGATTTAAAACTTTCTTTCTATGTATTTAATTACACTGTTATGATGAAAGAAACAATAGCGAAAAGAACTTAATAATGACATCTTACAATTTATTTATTTGAGAAGTATTTTTATCGTTTTTTTTTATATTTCCTGCAGGTGCTAAACAATGACGAAGGCGCCGAAAAATTGCACGAGTGTAAAATTCTTACCCCACATATAACGCATATTTTTTCTCATAACAATGGAAAAATTCACTTTATTAACTTAACATTTTTGTGTAAACATTTCGTAGCGTTTTATTGATTCTGTATTATACTCCGTCTATTTTGATAAAAAATAGCGTTAATAATTAAAGAAAATATTTAAAGGAAATAATTACTTTTTATTAAATGAGATTCTAAGATATAGTTTTGTAACGCGCTCGTGACTAAGCGCCACAGTCAATTGCAGACAGTCCAAAATCAGTAGTGATAAGTCAATGTCAGGCTCAATCTAAATTTTCAAGTTAAAGTAATCAATATAATCAAGTATAATCAAGTAATCAATAGTATTCGTAGTTTCAATCAAAAAAGTCTTTTTCTCTTCCACACTGTTATGTTTCTTCCAATGTGTTATGAAAAATTCTTTTTCATTGAACTTTGGTATTTCATGCCAAGGTCTAGACGAAACTCTCTTGTTTACCTGACAGCAACGAAATACATAGAACGAAATTTTAGTCTTGATTTAGGATTTTTATTCGTGAAGAAATACCGCAAATATGTCTTCTTTATCAATGTTGCGTAAATAATTTTATAAAATATTTATCCTAGAATATGATAACATTTGACTATCAAGATTTTTTAAGTCAGAAGATCATTGATCACCATCGCTGACGTAAAATACTTCAACGCATGTCTTACTCTGGTATTTTTCCTTATATTGCAATCATTAAAGCGCGTCGAACCTTTAAAAGTTTTCTCCTTGATTTATATATTTAATTTGTAATTTTAAATAATTGTGAATAGTATTTCTTGAAGTAAAGTTGACTAGGTAAATATACGAATAAAGAGCAGACTCTTTAATGACATGTCAGTGATTAATTAATTAATACATATTAAAATAGTTTGATCCATATATTATATGTCTACAAAAAATTCTAGTTAAACTATAGAATAAAGACTATATTTTCTATCTTAACCAATTCAACATAACTGACGGAGTAATGACGAAGATGCGTTCGATGGATCGGTTTTATTGAAATTGATTGCCTTATCACAGGATTGCTGACTTTTGATGGGCGGCGTTGATCGTGTTCAAACATTATCTTTATATTCAGTACTCTTTGAAACATGGCTTTCTTTAAATCATTTTCAGTTTTGGCTTATACAGTTTTATGACGAAGAAAAAAGTTAAATAAATTTACAACAAAAACAGAAATTAGAGGTCCAGGCACACTAAAAATAGTTTTTTTCTGTAAATATGACCTTTTTATTTACAAAAATGGCGTCTTTGTTGCATAATTATTTATTTTGTTAATATTACTTTTTTAAAACACCTAAGCAATATTTTTTTTGTTATAGGACAGAGTAACGATGTATGGATTCCGTTTAATCTTGGTTTCATTAGTTTTCGCTGTCATCTTGAAGAGAGCGGAATCAAATAAATGCCTAACTATGTTGGAAGGTATATTATTTATGAAAATATGATTTATATAGACCGACAGAATATAAAAATCTCGTAATTTGCAGATGTCCAACCAAAGCGAGTAATTCATTATGAAGGGCAAATTCTAAGCATTAATTTTGAAGTATCACGAAGATTAACTCAGAGACTTGCCACGAGAGTTATGAAAATCTTTCTGATGGACGTTTTGGGATATCCAGATATCGTAATAATTGAAAACGAGGATTATTTTCGTGCAAATGCCACTTACTCAAGATTATCCGAGAAATTATTGCGTTCTGGGTATAAAGGCTAAGTAAAATATGTATTTTGAAATATATTTAAACCACGGTAACAGTAAATCAGTAGATAAACAAGTTTTTGAAATGAAATCTTGTAATTATTGAATTTGAACTTATAGAATATAAAACTGGTTTTGAATTTTTCGTTAACAATCAATCAGACAATCAGAAAATATTGAAATTATCAATTGGATTCTTGATATGGACTTTAATTATTTATATATTTTATTAGACATCCTGATATTATGGTGAATATGGAAGTATGGACACCACCTCAGCTCGACACTATGCCTCTTTTGAATAAGTACAATGTAAAGGAAGTTGGATCAATTGCTCCACCAGGACGATTCGGATGGTTTGTTCCTGAAAAACTTGCTCATCCAGAGGATACCTGGCAGATGTTTACGAAGCTAGAATCAGCTTCGCGTTTCAGCATCGATACTCATATAATAAAAAATCATCTTATTAATTCAAAAAGCAATGAATTTTACTGTGAACTGGACTTTTGTCAAAGTGGAATGTACATTCCTGAGCAATGTGAAGACAAAATTGACTCTTGCGCTACCCTTCTGGCTGAATATCCGGATGTTACATCCTTCGTCAAAAATCACATTGATCAATTAAAATTATATGTGAAAGTCGCCTGGGTTGGACCAAACCTCAAGCATTTGACAAAACAATTCACAAAGTCACTGACTGAAAATATCTTCACATCATCGACATCAAATAAAGCCATAGTAATTCTTCACTGGACACCTAGTAAAGTAATATTAAATGAGAGAGAATTTCTAGCGATAGAGTTTCCACGATGTGGTACCAGGACTGAGGATTTGAGTTGTGAGTACGAAACCAATAAATTGGTAAAGTTAGTGTGGGAAAAGCTTGAAATTTTGGCGAAATTTGCATATGAAGCTATAAAGCTATCAAAGTTCACAAGAGAAATGTATGAGGATTTAATAAATCGGTATCAATCAGTCGCCGATGAAGAGACAGTTGCATGTGATTGGCTGAGAGATAATTTAAATTATACACTAACAGAATGGAAGCCTAAAAATGAGAATAAGAATAGTCTTGTGATAGGTGGTATATTTCCAATGAGTGGTGATTTCTATATTGCCAAATCTATTGTCATTGCTGCAAGTATGGCTAAAGAAGCAATTAACAACAACAACACAGTGTTGAGAGATTACAAACTTACACTATTAGCTGGCGATGGTCAATGCAAGGCTGACATGGTAATGAAGTCTTTCGTTGACTACATTATTCACAATATTTATGAAAAATTGATCGGAGTTCTTGGTCCAGCATGTTCAGAGACAGTAGAACCTCTAATAGGAGTTTCTAAGCATTATAAAACCGTAATTATTAGCTATGGAGCTGAAGGATCAAGTTTCAGTGACAAAAGTCGGTATCCTTACTTTTTCAGGACCATAGCTGAAAATCGTCAGTATAAGTATGTATATCTTGCTTTGTTGAAGAAATTCGGCTGGCAAAGAGTAGCAGCCTTGACAGAGGATGGCCAAAAATATACCGAGTACATCTCGTATATGCATGACTTGATCAGAGATAATGGTATAAATTTAATCGCAAATATAAAGTTCCCCAGGGAGAGAGAAATTGATGTTATGACCAAGGTATATATTGCTTGAATAATATTTGAACATTATTTATTAATAAATATAAAATGCATATGGGATATTCTTATTATCTATAGACTAAAATATTTTTTTTCTAGTATTTGCAAGATCTCAAACAGAAACGAGCTCGTATTATAATTGCCGACGTGAATGACCAAGTTGCTCGTCAAGTTATGTGTGAAGCGTATAAATTGGAGATGACAGGAGAACAGGTGATAATTTCTACTTCTGACAAGGAAGATTACCCAAGTGTCCACCTAGAATATTCAATGAAATTAATCATTTAAAAAGTAGGGAAGCTTTGTTCAGACTGAAATTTTTTTCATGAGATTGCAGTAAAATATTGATTTTTTAAACATTATCTCATTAATGAAATTGGTGTTAACTATCCCCTATGGCTAAAATATAAAAAGTACTTCGTTTTTGCATATTCATGTTTTTTTGTTAACTGTAGGGCTATGTCTGGTTTCTTCCAATGTGGTTACATCATAATTGGTATGATTCCAATTTCCACAATCAGAAAAACGGATCCCAAATTCCGTGCACTACAGAAGAAATGAGGAAAGCTATTAATGGTCATTTTTCATTGTCGAACGCACATTTTGCTCCTGACAATGATGTCATGCAAGAAGGCATTACAGTTAAAAAATGGCGAGAGAGATACGAAAGTCGTTGTGCCTCTCAGAATCAACAAGTTTCAGCTTATGCAGGCTACACCTATGATGCCATGTGGACATATGCATTAGCGATGGATCGACTTTTGAGAGAGAATCAAAGTTATGTTTTTGACCTTCATTCTGATCATACAGTAAACAGGCTCACTGACATAATTGCTCAAACTGATTTCTATGGGGTTAGTAAACAACACTTGTACGTCATGTATTTGCCTCTTGAATTCAATTACTCAATTCCTATTTGATTTACTGCAACTAACGCCGTGAGTCATAGAATTCATTACTCAAGTCATATCTTGTGTATTACATGTAATCTTCACAATAATCTATTTATTAGTTTCAACGAATGTATTATTGAAATTTTATTTCATAAAAAAATATATATGTATATATTTATATGAATTTACAGGTGTCTGGTCATATTAAATTTATAGGAGGACCTTCAAGGTATTCTGTAATAAATATTGTCCAACGAGTCAACGATGAAATTCATGATGTGGGGAACTTTTACCCAAATGTTACGGAATTAAAAAATTATGGCGGTCAATTGGTGTTGAACATGTCTGCAGTGGTTTGGGTAGGAAACCGTATACCTGATGATGGTTCTGAGCCACCGACGAAATGTGTTCTATCCGGATTTGCTGATCTCTTAGATGTTTCTTGCGAAGGTGCCATTATCACTGCAAATGTTATTGGATTTGGATTCCTTGGAATAATTCTCGTCATTGGTTTTATACTTATAAAAAGAAAGTGAGTATTAATATTAAAATAAAAAGAAAAAGCATTTGAATTTTCGTCAAGTAAATAATGTGTAAATAATAAATAATTCAGGTACGACAAGAAGGTGCAACTTCAAGAAAAATACATGAAGTCTCTGGGTCTCGATCTTCTCCAACCCGATACTTCTGATCTCGATAAATGGGAAATACCTCGGGACAGAGTTGTGATAAATCGTAAGATAGGAGAAGGAGCCTTTGGTACTGTTTATGGAGGAGAAACATTTTTTCCGGAAAAGGGTTGGTTAGCCGTAGCCGTCAAGACTTTGAAGGTTGGCAGTTCTACTGATGAAAAACTTGATTTTCTCAGTGAAGTGGAAGTCATGAAAAGATTTGAGCACAAAAATATCATAAAACTGCTCGCAGTGTGTATTAAGTGCGAGCCAGTTCTCACTGTAATGGAGTTTATGCTTCATGGTGACATGAAAACTTATTTGCTTGCTCGAAGGCATCTCGTGAATGATCAAACTTACGAAAACTCTGACGAGATTTCGAATAAAAAGCTCACTTCTATGGCTCTCGATGTGGCTAGAGCACTTGCGTATTTAGCTCAACTGAAATATGTACACAGGTAAGATTAGTATCTTGTATTCAATGACTTGAACATACAAAAGTACACAAACTGTGTGCCTAAATTCTTTTCCTCATTCACACCTCTGATTATCCTGATTCCAGAGATGTGGCCTCTCGTAATTGCCTGATAAATGCTCAACGCGTAGTAAAATTAGGGGACTTTGGAATGACAAGGCCTATGTATGAAAACGATTACTATAAATTTAATAGGAAAGGTCAGTTGCTTATCTCTACTGTAACCTACAGGGTTCCATTGTTTTTTATTTGGGAGATTTATCTACGTGATTAAACATATGTCGTTGTGTAATTTCAGGAATGCTTCCCGTGCGATGGATGGCACCAGAATCATTAGGTCTTGGGATTTTTACACCAGCTTCTGATATCTGGTCCTATGGCGTTCTCCTATATGAGATTATTACATTTGGTAGTTTTCCCTTTCAAGGAATGAGTAATAATCAAGTTCTTCACCATGTGAAGGCTGGTAACTCACTCACACTACCCAAGGGACTAAAGCCACAATTGTAAGTTTTTTTTTCATCTTTTTAAATCAAAATATATCATTCACACATATAAATAATTAACTTTTCATAATTTAATATTTCAGAGATGGGCTGATTCGTTCTTGTTGGGTGGAACACACCAAAAGACCCACCGCACCAGAAATAGTAGAATTCTTAGCAACCAACCCTCGTTTGCTTTATCCATGCTTGGATGTACCACTTGCTAGTGTTCAAATAGAGCATACTGGACAAATGGAAATGCAAATTCTGGACGACAGTCGAAAGTTATCTTTTCCTTTGTCTTGGCCGCAGGAGAATTCCAAAAAATCTGTACAAACAACAAGCCCTACTTCATTAGATGTAAATCATGTCAACGACTCCAAATCAGAGGAGAATATTGATTCATTATTTTCTGCGCACAGTAGCGAGCATGAAAGCTCAAAGCCTTTATTAAGTTTATCGAGGTACACTGAACAAAATGATGATGCAAATGTAGCAGCAAGATATGTAAATCTACAACCAGGCGTAACTGACTGCTCAAAAAGTTCTAATAACAACTTAAATGGTGACATAGAATTTAAGGAGAGAAACCCTGAAGCGTCCATATCACATGTTTTAAATGACACTTCCCTTTTTTGAAAATTTTAAAAGATATTTTCGTTCTGCTCTAATTTATGAATAGATAAACTCACATCAACATCTAGACGACGTACAAAGCATTTAGGTTTCAAGAGTGATAATTGGAGGAATAATGCATTCCCTGATATTTATTTTCAACGTAAAGATATGACTCTTTATACATGTATAAATATGCAATCAGTAACATCACGCGGATACCAATACCTAGCATATATTATAAGAAATCAAAGGCTTGTGAACATTAGAGTTGATTTAAATTGAATAAATCTGCTCAATGCTTTTTTAAAGACTGTTTTAAATTCAGATAATATTATGTTGTTCTTTGCCTTCCTCAATTATGCAACATGAGGCTGATATTAAAATGTGTACTTTTAGAAATGTTTAGATTACGGTACCATGACACTTTAATTTTTATACTAATGTTCCAATGTCAAAATGACAAACAGCGTTACTTTTTTTACTCAAATATTTGCCTCGTGAATAATTATAACATATCTGAATTTTGTATGCATAAAAGTGTATATTTTATACTTAAGAAATGTATTGTTTGTTTAATTGTTTAAATGCGTGTTAGGAAACACTTGAATTGCGAAAAACACTTGAGTTACGAAAAAGTTAGTAATAGTTTATTTTAAGGCAATAATATTTTTGTAATTTATATGTATATATTCTGTTTATGTATCACAACCACAAGTTTGCTGTTTCTTTAAGACTTCATCGTACACAGAGCTTCATTTATATTTTGATCATGATTTTGATCTAATTTTTTAACAGCGTCCTTTGCAAGTTAAATATTTGTAATTTTTATTTATTAATTACTATAGACGATACACCAAATGTTTTTCTTATAAAAAGAAATTATAATCAATTAGATAATTGGACTTGTTTCTTTTATAGAATTAATTTCTAGCGCTGTGATTGTTAATTATTAAGCGAGTTTGAATTCAAATGTTTTTCTTACGCTCTGTTTTATGCAGAAATAGTCGTGTAAACTGTAAATATTTTTCTGTCTATTAGTTCATAAATAATGGTAGTATTTTAAATTTCTTAGATGTGTAACTAACTGTATGCGAATATTGGGTGGAAAGCTTTTTTACCGGTGCAAAAAGTTCGTGTTCAAGAGCTATATATAGCTGAAGTTCAGTCATTCAGTGTATCTTTGAGCATCGTCCAAACGCCGAAATGCATAAGTGTATTATTTATTTTCTGTTTTGAATTCTTTTGTTTTTATGCAATAGTTAAATTCACTCAGATTGTAAATTTATTTTTTAAGAATCTTTATTATGCATAAAATTTTAAAGGCCTTGCTTAATTTACTTTTCACAGTTAATTGTTTTGTATAATAATCAATTATGTTTCAAATATATACTTAGTTTAAATCCACTTAAAAACTATATCGATTGCAAATATTACGACTAAACAAAAATTAACTAAAGGGGTCACAAGTGTGGTCTAATGATACCAAAAATAGTTATGAATGCTTAACTAATAAGTCTATATTGCATCACAGGTTCATCAAATATTGTTTCACTAATCTACATAATTACATAAGTTTATTATTAAGTTTACTAGGATAAAAATGTATAAAAATATATATATATATATTACTCTTTTTATATTGAAGTAAAAAAGTTACCAGATGAGGCTTGTGTAATTTGTTAGCTTTTTGTTTAGAGATACAATAATAAAGCATGAAAGTTCAGGAAATAAGATGTCTAAAAATGAAAAAATGAAACTTGCACAACATAAAAGATGTATTTTTTAAATTAACAAATACAAAAACTTTATTTTAAGCTCATTGGGTGAAGAATTTTGTTCCTTTTACGTTGTTTTATAGACAAAATGTATTATAAAAATGAAAAGATTTTCTGCAGAAGGTATTCACGTAGATGGCGGTAGTTACAAGTAGCAATGCCCCTGTAAGTATACTTTACATCTTACTCTGGAGTAAACGACGTTAGAAACATTTTGAAAGTTCCGATATTTCTAAGTAAGATTTTCTTAAATTTATGAGTAATTAATTATAATTTTAATTACAATTTGTAACTACGAAACTTTACCTGAAATTCTTTAAATTTTTAATAAAATAACGAAATAAGTATCATAATTATTATTAAATATAATTAATTATATTTCATGCAACTCTGTATAAAATTATACAGTTAGGTACCAGAAACGTAAAATTTTTCTATTAAGTAAGTATATGTTTCGATATTCTTATAAATTAAAAGAATTGATTAAATGCGAGAATGCAAATAAATGCATAGATGCACTACGATGACAAGTATAAGGAGCAGTACTTGAAATTTGCATATTGGGATTCAGAAACGTGGGCCCACTATGAGAAGGCTATCAACATATAAGCGGTGACACCTTCTCGATGTTAATAGTGTGATTCATCACTTGACGATAAGCATTCTCTCCTTTGTTCGGCTGCACAATGTATGTGTCTTCACCCCACAATACCATGTTAAGTAAAGTTTAAAATGATACTAAATAAAAATCAGATTATATTTAGTTGTAACTGTGAATCTGTAATAAATAATTGTAATAAGTTTGACTGAATTATCTGATACACTAAAGTGGATGCAAAAATCATGAAAAAATGGTTTACTCTCTTAGTCTTACATTTGCCGAGTCAAAGATAAGGGGTGACCAATAGTGGACTGTGTCAAAGACATTATTGTGTTCAAATAAACTATAATTATATTGTTATGAATAAAAAAATGTTTTTCAAGATTAATGTGACGCAATGTTCTTATCATTTGAGAGCATTCAATTTTCTTCTACATAAATGTTGCACATTGTTGCTTATTTAAGACGTATTTTGAATAAATGTGAAATATTATGTATCAAAGAAATAGAACTCATAATAGAGTGGCACTATGCGTATATGAATTAATGTGGCGCCAAGTGAATTGGCCTACGCATTCGCCATGCAGCTTGGGTGCAGCAGTGACTAATTTGCGGACGCATGTAGTCCCCATTATTGCTTGTTATTACTCAGTTTTTCTCTGATAAGATGATCTGCTTATGGAAAAAAAAATTGCATGAAATATTGTTTTACACAATCTCGACATTTATTATCATTCCTAGATCCCGTGTGATCATCATTTAAAAAGAATAGATGTATATTTTATCATTTACATACATTGTTCTTTAAAACTTAATTGGTTTTTGAATGACGAGGTTGTAAGAAGGAAAATAAGATAAACGCGCGCCCAGAGCGCGTGTTGGTTTGCTAGTATAAAATTGTTTGCTGGTATAAAATTGTTATTAATAATAATTGAAATTAGAAATGTAAAAATGATACTATACAGGTCGTAGGAAATTGATCCGCCTACATAGTCCTACTGATGAATGTACTTAGAACTTATTCCTCGTATCTCGTATTCACGTAACCGAATATATGTATTTATTCGGCATTTACCGCAAGAGAAGCGGCAAGCATTCGTACACGCATCGTATTCTGTTGCAGTACATTATTTATGTGACGTTTCATTACAACTCTTAATTGTTTGACTAATATGAAGCTAAGTGCAGCAGGTCTCACCGCTAAAGTCCGTCAGGGATGCTTCAAGCTTTAACTAATTGTCAATTACTTTCATTTCCTGAGATAAAAAACCAGATGTAGTGTATTATAAAATTTTACGAGAGAATCTCCATTAAAAAATGCATATTTACTGTTTTTGTTACATGACGAGACACCATTAAAAAAGCAACTTTAACTGTCTTGTTCGCATAAATTTGAGAAAAAATAGAATTGGCAAAATCTCTGCAATAAGAAGGTTTCTCAAAATTTAATTTTGTTATAAAGTTTCTTCTACAAAGTTTAATGACGTTCAATTTTACCGGTAACGAAGAGAACACTGTATTTTAGGCAATTTTAATTATATACAATATATACATAGTCACGTAAGATAAATTCTCAATTAAATATTGTGCAGTATATGAGTGATGTCGAAATTTTCACCTGACAAAGAGGTCATGCTGAACTATGGGCTATTCATCTCCGTAGCATGAGGTGCACTAATGAAAAGTGCACATGACGGAACGTTCGCACGCATCTCACGTTTTGAGCGCACACCTACACCGAGAGCTCACCCGGTGAGCGGTTAATTCGTCATTGTCAATAGCAAGCCGACGATTCACATCGCTTCAATTCTAATCAGCCTTTGCAGGAGGTTGTTTTGATGCTACCGAAACTAATCGACCTCACCATGCAGGGGGTAGGAACACATTTCATACTTTTTGCATCCGTCCCCATTTCTTACATAAGTTCGATTAGTAATCTGTCATGAGTGGGCATAATTTAAAGGGATATTAGCATGCTAGTATCGAGAGAAATCATTTAAATTTATATGTACAATTAAACTGACAGTAGTAGGCACTATTACACGAAGGATGATTTGTGAAAGTTTAGCAGATACTATTAAGTTACACAAGACAACTGAAGGATGATGTTTCTAAGTCATTTTTACATAGGACTTGATTAGTTGATATTATTTACTTTTTTATACTAAACATATTGGTAAGTATTCATTTTTCTATATATATATGTGTGTGTGTGTCTGTGTGCCATTTCATCCAAGCTGTCCAGACTATGTAATAAACTAATTCAATAAGCACCCAAAGCCATACCCCTACACTATCCAAACGTGTTATTAGGTGAACGATTATGTCGTCAAGAACATGTAATTAGCAGATTGCGACTAGTGAGCGTTTCAACAGCTCAGCTGTGAACAAAATAGCGATTTCACGCTAGGTCTTCCTTAAAGAGATTTAATTGTTAAAAGGTGATTGAGTTATAAAAGCAGAAATCATAGGGTTCAAAATCTTTGCAGTGCGAATGTGAAGAGTGTGAAGATTCAGACTGATGTCTTCCAAAAGATAAGACATGGACTATTAGATCCCAAAGAAAACAACCCTGCACTGAAATTAGTGTAAATATTATTTCTCTGTGAACTGTAATTTCTCTTCCCATTACAAGGAATCAAGTACATACGTGTTTTTACTCCAATCTACATTAATGAATCTTGAAGCAATTTAGCTCTGCATAATCTCAACTTGCTTCACCTAAGGCGTAAAGGAGAGTTAACTTGCTCAAATGCACTATAAACTACAATACCGATGATCGCGAATCATAATGCAGGAAGGTTATAGACTGTAGGGCATTGCAAGACCTACATGTGCATTAGAATATGGCAGAAATTTTATGTGATGCATTTTGTCGGGATATTTTCTGTTCACTCGAGTTGCAGGTCGATTACCTGATATACTAATTCTGATTAATTCTGAATAACTGGTCCTTAGGATAAAAAACCCACTCATTAATACTTCTTAATTGAAACTAGAAAAGTGATATTAATATTAAATTTCATCCAGAATCTGGAGAGGAAGGCTAAATCCTAAATGACAATGTCGTTTTCACTTTCTCTTGACGTCTTTACCAGACGTTTTTCATCTTTCTCGTGTTTTATGATGCTCTCGTCTCACTCATTGTGTACGGCTTATTCTTATCGAAATTAATACTGTGAATAAAACGTGAGCCCGAATGCATAATCTAGTGGCGTTTCGCACCTTAGTGCATGATTGTATGGGTGAATATTTGTACATAAGCGGCAAAGTGTGGACAAATGAAGCGATGCTATCTTCGAACGACTGGGCAGGTCAGTGCGACCCACGTGTTGCCATTGTTTCACCGGGTGGGCTATATATCATCACTTAGCTCAATCTTATAGCACTAATATAATCGAGCGAGGATGCATATGCGTTTATATTGTGATATCAATTTATATTCTATCAGAATTCTATAATATGTTACCGCCGGCAAGCCTAAAGGTTGTTGCCTTGACAATACGCACATTGCCAAGCGTTTTACAATAAAGCCTAAAAATTGTTGACAACAAACTATAAATTATTTTTCCTTCTTTAAGCTGATCTATTTCTTACTGATCTATAAAATATTAATTGGCCAATTCATATTTTACGCCGTTTTGGCGAGTTTCAGTGTGTTTCTTAGTAAGCGCCCTTGGAAGTTAATAATTGGTTTCCGGACTTTCTTTACTTTGATTCAGGTCCTGTCCAAAGGTAATGGGAGGCGACCAGCGCATCTGTCCCATAAGTGTAAAGATTTATGGGCCCGGCAACCACGTGTCTAAAATCATTACCTTTACGAACTGTTGTTTATTATATCGCCTACATGACCTTCAAACGTCACTCTATAGAGTTCTACTCTGTTATTAAATTAAAACTATTTCGAACCTCACATCATAGTTGCGGGTTTCGAAGCGTAAATATCAATTAATAGTTAGAATAAAATTATCTTGTAATACTACAATTTTTATATATTTTTTTAACACTATATTTCGATGCCACTTATTATTCATTTATTCATTAACATTTTATTTAAAGCAGAACGAATTGAATTGAATTTTCTAAAACTCTGTAATCTCGAACAATTGCATTTTAGTTTACAGACTAAGTAATTTAATAACAGTGTGTGGTTAAAGCTCGAACTCGACTCGAGTCGGTCCGACTCAAAGTTCGCGATCAACTCGATCTGAACTCGATATGCATGAGTGCTACATATAGAGAGATACTGATTTTTGATAGTGTTTTACATTTTCAAAGGTAAATTAAATAGGCGTTGTCTATCGGCGCCGCGGTAGTTTACTGCGTTCTTCAGGCTTGTCTTAAACAGCCTGATAACTAATTGCCTTTGATTACTAAAGTCAGAAATGAGCCATTCTGCAATTTCCCGGATGAACGCTAAAATTTATAAATCTATAGTTCAGTTTCCCATTCAGAGTTTGGCAAAAACTATGGAAAACTAGCCAACACACTTTCAAAACGCTTCCAAAATTTTTAACCCAGATGAACTTTATATAAAAGCACTGAACATTCGTCACTCTCAATTTTAAAATCGCAAATCATACACACTCAGATTGCAAATTTTTATATTAAACCCATTACTTACTGCAAGGAAAAGTCTTCTAAAATATAAATTACATATAACTTACCGGATAAGGTCATCGGTCCCATCTTCAGCGAAACGCTATTTCGCAACGATGCCCTATATATATGTATATACATTATACATCTGCCACCCACACACCTCCGAACAGAAATTATCCTAATGGCGGCCGAGCAAAGGGTTTATAGCGCTTCAAATTGATTCGATGCCTTATACTTTTAGCGGTCCCTAAAATCTTTAAGCATTCAATCTTCCTATAGTTCAAGTGTTTTAAAAGTATCAGCTTATAGCAAGGTGGATCCTGTAAAATAGTCGATATATATTTTTTTTTTTTAATCACTCACCGCCGCGCCTTCCCCCGTCGGAACGTTGGCCGCGAGATCCAGTTTCAAACTCTGAAACAATCAAATTTTGTTTAATTAAACTAAGAAATTGAAGCTTAATTCAAAGTAAATAACTTTTCTAATACAATCACATTAAATTTCTTAAAATACCTGAAAATCCAATTTACACTAGTATTAGGTTGAACGTTAATCAGATTTACAACAAATATTTCAAAATATAAACAGATTTTCTGAAGGCAATCTTCTAATATAATAAAAATAAAAATTTGCCGGATCTGTATACTCAACCTATTTAATATTTGCTTTAAAAGTGCATTTTCCTTGTTCTGCATGTATGCATGCGAGTATAAAATTATAGTATTCAAATTAAGTATTGCAAATTCAAGTTATGAAATATTCAGATACTTACAATCAAGGAAATTAGATTAAATATTGAACAATTGTGCATTGTTATTTTTCTATGATTTATGTTTAATTCGGGAAAAATGTACATTTTACTGATAATAATTCAACCACACATTAGTAGATCGTTATCATTGCTATCTAGTATTACTAATCACCCACAGTTCCTTTGGCTTTATATGTATAATAATTGTATTTTAACCGGCATACCAAGATTTAATCACGTAGTTACATATATACAAAATATGTATACATATACAAAATGATTGAGATCAGTATTTGAGCTGGATATGTCTTTCACTAAAGCGAATCACATAATTTATATTCTTTTAAAAGGAAGAGCTGAAATAAATTGGTAGCATTCTTTTAGAAATTTAGCAAAGTTCTTGTTTTATCGGTTATAATAATTCTACCTTCGTTTTTATGTAGATATTTAATATTAAACACATTGTCGATCAATGATTTGCTCTCCTGTAATTATATGATATAATCTATGTTCTGATTTATGTATATCACTGCTTTATCGAAATATTATGCAGTTAATCATAATTTCTTACTGACTTCTCCAACCTAGGGCTAAACCATCAACAACTAATTTCCAAGTATTGTCAGTCGATTATGATTATAGTGAATATCGATTGCTGTTCGTTCCAGACGATAATCTGTAGAAATAGTGCACCTGTCTGGCGTTAGGATGAATAATAAATTTATAGAATTTTAACAAAAGCCCTTGAGCCGTTAGTTCAGGTCCAGAGACAGGTCTCATTAACTGACTATTATATGCTCTCGCATATATATATGAACAATTTTGAACAGTCATTCAGCATGACATCACGTGCATTCAGGAACGTGCTCGCTTTGTCGACGACACATCATCCAACAGGATCACTTTGTCTTTGTCCTCTTTTTCATTAAAAGAAGAACATTACTTAGTTTAACATTCAGTTGTTGATCAGAAGAATTTACAGTTTAAAGTCTTTTCAAAACAAAAAATCCACCTAAAATTCAAATCTATAGATAACTCTCGATTCAGAAGTGTGACATAAAAAATCTAATTAGAGATTTTCAGAATATTTTCCATATTTATGGGTTCTAAGACGTTAATAGCTTTTGCGAGTTTCTGAGAGGCGGGTTATCGAGAGTGTTATCAGGCACTAGGCTCATAAAGCCCGTAGCTAGTTATGTGTAATAGTGTCTGAGATAAAGTACAAGAGTACTCTTTTTTGCATAAATCTTTATAAAATGTAAATTACATGCAATATATTTCAAATTAGTATGAGCACGCACTACAGTTTATAGTATAGATTTTTAGATTTTCCAAAAAAGATTAAATGTAAAGAGTGCCCTAATTATTTAGTTTGAAAATATTAGTATATTAGTAATAAATTAATTTATTTGCATTAGGAACAATAAAGCAAACGTTTATAAATATATAGGTCAACCGAGTCGAATTGTTTACTATAGACGGAGCAGAACTCTGAAACTCATACAAATCTTGAGTCATTGCGACTATAACTCCATCTTATACCTTGCGATTAATCCTACACCGATTATAAACAACCATTATCAACCGATCAGTGATCGAGCGTAAAATCCGCGCGACAGGTTTCACTTGGGAGGTGACATTCGACTAATTTATCGCACAACTGTAATTATTATCGAAGTGTTTCTCTCAACTTTCATTTGACGATCTACCAATTCACCATTACCCGCATGTCTCCAACTCCGCCCAACATTCTCGAATTTTGTCACACGTCACTTACAAATAATAATTCAGTAGATCGATATATATGTATGAAGAGGATCAATCATGACATTTGATCCTGTGATTACATATTTTGCTTTCTTTCTTAGAAATTGTAGTCATTTGAAACCCAATTAGATTTACAACAACAATTTATGCGAGATTTTGGAGAAATTTCCTTACATCACCTTTTGTAGAAAAAGTAGGTCTACTTTTTTAGAAAAGAAATTATTATTATATAATTATTATACAATTCTGCATTGCCAGTTTTCACCGCATCGATTGATATTTTAAATATAAATTCCTAAGTTATAAAACAAACGGTTTGTTCGAGAATAGACACATTTTTAGGGCCTACGAATAAAAGATTGAAAGGATACGTTGAAAAGGTTAAACTTTATAGCCCATCATTTGTTCCATTTCCGGTTTCTGTTAAAAACGATGAAAGTACTATATCTACGTGGCAAATCCATTCACTCGTGGTTCTGTATGGCGAAACGATTCATTCAAGTCAGTATCTCCCACGTACTGTTATTTGCATATATCGACACATACAGCGTACACTTACCGTTCGCGATTCTTCATAAACATTGGAATAATAAATTAGTATTTATTTTTTCCAAAAACACATTTCATTTCAATGTCTGTTTTATGTAAAACCCCAGAGCATTTTTCAAATATTTACTAGTTACGACTGAAAAACTCTATTTTCAAATCATTCGTGAATCATTGACTCTTTAAACATTGTAGTATATTATTATAAGTTGAATTCAATTCACGCTTTATGCACAATTTTTCAAGAATTAATTTTAATGACTCTTATTTAGAAGTAGCAAAATCATTGTAATGATGAACTCTTATGACTAACTTGAAAAGCGTGGACAGCTGGAATTTAATCTTTGATACGCGCACGAGGCGCATAAGCAAAGTGCAGTGTCAGCAGGTAGTAGAAAGATTCTCGATTTCATAAAAGGTTAAGATAACTGCCAAGAATGAAATGGTGTTGAGTGGATTGACACCGAAATTAATATTATTACATTCCGAATTTATAAAAGCGCACTATAATTATTAATTACATCAAGAATAATTTAATTCCAAGATTATATCATATATATATATCATCCCAAATCCGAGGTTTCTGACACGGCCCACGGTTTTACTTCATGAGTTCAAGGGCTGTCTGAAGACCAATTACAAAAAACTTTCCTGAACTTATAATTTTCTTTCCGAATTTGGCCCTGCAAGTGCGTTTAGCTATTTGAATAAGATAAAGATAAAATACTTTCTACCTCTAACGAGTTCATTCTCCAGGAATGCGCTTGCAGAGACATTCGATCTAATCTTCAATGTCAAACAATCGTTGCTGAGTCTGGAGATGCTCAGCACAGTGTAGTCGGAGTGAATTGTTAATCTGCATGTGACGGTAAAAAGAAGAGAGCACGCGCGACTGAAATACGATAGACTGCACCAAGTTGTCGCTAATGTAAATATTACGAACGCCATTGCAACCATGTTTCGAATTACTTTGAAAAGTGATATCATTTACAGGATATTCGATCGAAACACGTCTAACAAGAAGGTCTTGGCCACCTATATAAAGTTTCATTTTTTCACATTCTCATCTCATATGAATGAGATTGTAATTTATATCGTACAAATTTCAAACAGACCGACCGTGATTATTTCATTAATGTATTTCCCATTTGCTCTTCTAGGCAACTATCATTCGGTTTGAATTAACCGACTAGAAATCCGCTATATGACGCACGTCCGGCTCTGAATATATAGTGTGATCTTCAGATAAAGTGATAAGAAGAGCACTATATAGCTAACAGCCCAACCACTCATTCCAATCGGAAGTCCATGCACTTTAGGATACTAAGATTCCCCTCTTGAAACGGGGAGACTGATAAATTGATTCCAATTCACTCTGCGCGTCGCGTACGCACAACGGAAGTTGGAATTGCATCCTACCATTTCGTTTATAGTTTTATGTTGCGTGTGACAATATTTCTTGTGAGATCGTAGAGAATTTTCCCGAAAAATCACACGGACTGGTGCCTGTGACAGGTCCCGAAGTGAAGAGGCGCACGTGACCGAGTAGCGTGGGATTGATGATGCTTATATAGTTTTGTTAAAGGTCAGCTGCGAGAAGGGTAGCTCAATGTTGGCACGGGACATATTGAAACCCCCTCCCCATCTAATTCACAAGCGAATTTGATTCAATGTTTTCACGCTGGTAGTTATTGGAAGGGGTGCTGCTGGCGAATCCACTGCATCCGCACGAATAATTTAATTAAAACATTTACTGTATTATATTCTATTCTAAAAAGATGATCGAGTCGATCGAAGTCGAAATATCGTAACGCCTATTCCGTACTTCTGATTCGTCATGTAAGTATCGATAGTGATTTTCAACAATCGATACTTGCCGAATTGTAAATTACGCGTAAATTGAATTTGAAATTTTGAATTTGGTTTCGTTAATAATCATTTTGTCACGAGCCTAAACTCAAAATATATTGAAAAGAATAGGAATTTTATGGAATCTTTTTAAGATTTCATGGGAGATAATGGGATTTTAAATGTTATCGTAGAATTTTATTGAGAAATTTCAAAAGCTTTTTATGATTTTTAAAATATTTTGTAATAGTTTTAAGGATTTCATGGAATTTTATGATATCTTTAATGATTTTAGGAGATTTTAAGAGTTAATTGAAAAACTTTCAGAGTTTGCTAGATATTTTTAGCGATTTTCACTAATCTTAACATGGATTTCAAGAGATTCATGATTTTGTAGGTTTTTGTGTGCATTTTTCATGATTTTTAAATGATTTTTACGAAATTCAAGAGATTTTTAGGATATTAAAACGATTTTGTAGAATTATATGAGATTTTAGGATATTTCGTGAAATTTTAAGGGATTTTAAAAGCTTTGTAAGAGTTTTATGAGGTTTTAAGGAATTTTATCAGATTTCTAATAATTTGAAGTGATTTCGAGAGATTTTTCTAATAATTTCATGATTTTGTGAGAATTTGAAAGGATTTCATGGAATTTCAAAAGGTTCCTAGGAATTTTTAGAGGTTTTCACAAAGTTTAACATAGGTTTTAAGAGATTAGAAAAATAAAATATAATAAATTATAGTATAAAGTATAGTTTAAAAAGAAAATTGTAACAGTATTTTCAAATAAAATTATTGAATGTAAAATCTCATGAACAGATGATCAAAGAACGAATGAAAGAGATACCTGCATGAACTTTACCTATGCCTGCGGGTCAGGAAAAAAGCTATAAATTAATTAATTCAATTCAAGCCAAATTAAATCGATTTCAACCCGTATGAATTTCAAGTTAAAGGAAAGATAAGATTTTAGTGAGATAGGTTTTAGCCCTTAGCCCGTATTATATCATTTATATTAAAGGGAACTGTGTGATCTAAGTTAAAAACTTATCATTTTTAATTATTTGGTTTTCTGAATGACAGGACTGCAGGTTTTAAATTTATTGTGCATATAATTCTAACATATACCTCTATAAAGTTGTAAGTTTTCTCTTCTTCTTTCTTTTCTGTCTTTTGCAGCATAAATGCAAACATAATCTCGAACATAATATAATGCTCGTTGATTGTATACGCGGTTTTTGTCCCGATCTTGCAGACACACCACTGGTCACGTGCTGACATGCACGTGATAAGTCGAACTGTATATGTAGCATAAATCAAAAACAGGATAAGAATAATCTAGAAGAGCTAGCTTTACAAAATTCTATATATCAATAGCGTTAACATATTGCTTACTACGATTCACATCCATAACGTTTTTATCCACAACACGTTTTTTCGAAGAAAAGATAAAATAAATAGTAATTTCAAACTGTATTATCTGAATTTTAATCGAATATCATTTTAAATGAAAATAAAAATGCAAAATTAATTTTTTTAAATATTTTTCTTCGAAAAGTACTGCAAACGTGTTTGGAGAATGACGAGACACTTTTTACTACTTCTATAGAAACTCCTCAAGTGAAGATAAAAGAACAATGTAATTTTATTTGAGAGGTTGAAAGTATATGAAAATGTACCAGAATTAACCGTTTGAGGTGTTCTTCATCCTATTTTAAAAGGTTCCCATGACTGACCACTGTAACTAATTTCTGATCACCGACTACTGCTACCTAGCACACCAGAGTCCTAAGGTTAAAAGATCACAGTACATTTTTGCACGGATCACAACTGTTTCGAGACGAATCTCTGGGTAAAACGTGAATGGGTCATCAGGTCGTAAGATCATAAGTTCCGTTTCACAAAATTTCATCCTTGCTAAAAAAATAAATACATACACTTGTCACTTTTAAATAGGCTAATTAAATCCATATTTTAAATCATCTTACCTGTACTTTCTTGGACATCACGTTTTTTCTGTCATAGTTTCTTATATTACCCGCGGTAGCAAAAAATTAAAGGAAAAAATTAGAGTAATTGTTAATTATTATTTACATGAACATGAACCATTATTTATATTATGCCATAAATTTCGAATCATCGTTCTTATGATCATGGAATATCGGGCAAATCGTACGTTTTCTGTTAGTGAAACATTGCGTTCACATTGATTTGTCGAGGTCTTTTGAAACTCGAGTACCATTAATAAACGGTCACGACCAGTGAAATAGATAAAAAGGAACTTGAGTCTCACGGGATTCACACGAGAAATCACGCTTACAACCCCCGCTCTCCCACCCCCTATCGGAAGCTCTCAGCCTCCGCATGGTGCCCCATCACAATTATATAATGCGATGCACCCTTATCTGAAACCTGCGGCACACGACCAGCTACGCTTCTCATACAAACCCATGGGAACCGGTAATGAGATGGCGGTCATGGTTTCTCTCACCCCAAGACCTGCAAATGGGGGTGGATTGGATATAGTGTATGATGGTTGATGGTCTCGTACATGAGGGTTCGATTCAAGCATTCTATACCCCCCATGAGTTTTGTCAACAGCGGCAATATGCCACCGATCTACGGTCAATTGAGTGGACCTGTGGGAACGAGAACTCGACATCTCCTACACATAAAAAACACTAATAAAGAAATTTATATATGACATGTACTAGCCTAATTAGTCGCCCTTTCAAAGTTGATGCTAAAAATCTAAATAAAATCATTCAATAAAAACTTTGAAAACTACAAATTAAAACATTTAAAATTGAACACATTGAAATTAAAGATGCAATGCGTCTCAATTTTAGGTCAATATTTGACTTAAAAGAAGCTCAGATTTTTTTTCTGTGTATATTTTTCGATATAAATGTTAATATCACGCAAATGGATTACGATGAAACTGAGGTGGAAGTAAATACTAAATAATTAGAAATATCCTGCGGAGACAGTATTATGACTTCTTGAAAAGCAGTTTTGCCACTGCAGAGTCGAAGAAGTAAAAAGGCAAGATGCAAACAAGTGCACACAAGCTCGTCGTTGCATTTACTCTTACTGTATGTGAGCATACAGAATAAATGGTTTGCAGCGTATAGAATTATCAGATTAATTAGCTCCATGAGCATGAAAATCGTGCCTTTAGGAAATGCAAGTGCGACACGCGTACAGCGCTACTGCCAATAAACATGTCACTGTTAATGAACAATGTTTACAAAACTTCGCGACAATTCCCACACATTACCATGGAAATTTTTTTTCTATAGTATCGAAAATAGTTTAACGAGGATTTCTATATAAATTATATTGCTGTGATTCATTGTGAATTATTTGATTTAATTATAATAAGTACTGCCATTCCGAAACAGACACGTAAATAAAACATCAAAATCCCTTCTCCAAATGAACTTGTGCATCATTTTAAAAATTGTGTCGAAACAGAAGGAAGGAATTTACAAACGTGAACTCGCTTTTGAATTATACGTCGCTGGGTACAGACTCACAAATCTTAAAGTCTGTTCTCGCAGATTCTCCAACTCACCAACTACATTAACTGGGCGACTAATCTTATCCAGCGGACTTGTAATTACCATAGAATGAATCATTCCGCAAAATCCACTGCAAGTTACTGTAAATCAAGTCTCCCTTAGTTTTTCATTTTTATCAGTTTTACATAACTGGAAGAACTTCAGAAAGCAAAAATTTTCACTATGCCCTTCATAAGTAATAACATTAAGTACATATGCTTATTAGGAGGTTCTGAATTGTTTGAAAACATTTTTCAGGAAGCCTCAATATAACAACTTATCAAACATCAAAATCAGATTAAGATTTAGACTAGTAGACAACGATAAATAATTGTCGTATCTATTTTATAGTATAATAGGTACGTAACCGGTGTAACCCTCAATCCAAAAAATCAACAACCTAGCTAATGAGCAAGCCAGCATAAAAGCAGTAGTCGACGTCACTTAATTGTATAGCTTTATGCGCCAACATATATAAACGGAGAAACTCACTTAACAATTTAATAACTGTACCACCAATTTCAATAATAAACGTCCGTGCAATTTATTACCATTTTCAATGTACTCTCTCTTCGGTTTTTTGTTCTTCAAGTGGATTAGGTAATTCTGGTCTTGTGGGTCGGTTTATTATTGTCATGCATGCGAATATTTTGATTTAGTCTAAAACAACAACTATAAAAAGTATGCTATATACTTGTCATTTTTTTGTGATGCTAATATAGGAAATTGGGCAATTGGGCACTCGAAGTGTGTCTTCTCTTCAAGTCCTGCGTGTCCTGATCTGCGCGGCTTCTGACTTTCTCTTTGTTTCACCTTCCTGCTTCTTTCATTTTATACATCTCGTATTTGTAGTACTAGAGTAGAGAAACGAGGGAGTCATTGTGCGTGTAACGGTGCGATATCTGACGAAATCCGTCGCGTGGCTATCAATTATCTTCCAACACCAACGTATAGCAACATACCCATTTGTGCCATGAATACCAACAACATTGCAATGGGCGTACAATCCTGTTCTGGCGCCACTGGATATTGCTACAAATGACGGTAAATAATTCACCGTTGCCCTACGCCGTGGAGTATATCATGTGTATTGCAACCTAAGCCTATATAATGTAACATGAATTATTTTTTTCTTATTTTATCTGAAATTTTCAAGAAACTTTATTCACTTTCATTACTACCTTCATTACTACCTTGATTACTACTTTCATTATTACTTTTAACAATAATCTTTGAACAATTTGGTACAAAACTTTGGCCTCTGTTTACCACCTGTTTACATTGCAATAACAATACTTAAGCCCCAAATCGATTCCAGGAAGGAAAATAGGGCGCGTATATGCTTTCGAATTTAAACCGCGACCAACAAACTCACGGTTGAAACTATCTGCCGATTACTGATATCGCATAATTTATAGCTCTCGTGAAACGTGAGGCACTGAGGCTGGGTCTCGTAAAGTGCTTCCAGTTCTGACTCACAGCGAGAACAAGATTTTTGTCCAATCGAGAATGTCGATACAGCAGCTTGCCAGACACGAGACCTGGCTTCGTATATATAGGTATGATCGACAAAGATAACGATACAGAAACTCTATGTCGGCAATTATACGTGAGTATCGTGGTCACCATTGCAATTGGTCGAAATCATAACGAAGCCACTGCTGCTGGACTTCCGATTTATCGAACTCGTAGCTCACGAATTTACTTGGCCAAGATACATATAATCCTGCAAACGATTTGTTGTATCTTGACAATAAAATACTACTGAATTCAGATCGAGAAAGTAGAATCTGAAAAATAATTGCCCTGGTTTTGAATGCTGGACGTGGAAAACATTATTTCATTATACGGTTTTATCGATTTTTATTTACAAGGTGTTCTTAAAGTTTCGAAAATATCTCGTTGCTCATCTCATGTACGTAAAGTCATATATATGTGTGTGTTCACACACAAAGAAGTTTACATCCTTGAACCTTTCGTACACACAGAAAAATGGATATTTAGATATAATATCTTGATATTAAAACTTAATACCCAGATATTAAAATATATAATCCAAATATTCGAACATCCAATCTTTTAATCTATGGATATTAAGTTTTAATATCAAGATATTATATCTAAATATCTAGATATTATATCTAAATATCTAGATAATCGTCCCATAGTTAAATAGCTAGATATTACTTTTTAATATCCATTTTTCTCCGTGTAGGAACATTTTTCAGGGCATCATAAATTTATTCTGCAGATTTTTTAAAGAAATCATTTAAAATCATCTCTCTAAAACTGAATCAGTCAAATTCCACTGATTTTCAGTGACTCATCTTTTCTCAAGATTTTAATCAATGAAAATTTATTGAGAATCAGTCAAAAGTCACTTAAATTTTCAGTCATCTTCACTAAACTACTAAAAATTTCAGTGACTTTTCACTGATTAAAATCATGAGAAAAGAGTCACTGCAAATCAGTGGAATTTAACTGGTAATCCGTTAAATTTCACTGATTCAAGTTTAGAGAGATTTAAAATCCTTTGAAATCATTTAAACTATATTGAAATTGCTTAAAACCGCTTTGAATGCTTTAAAATGAGACGATGCAATTTTCAACATTTCAAACTCTTCTCTCTAAAACTGAATCAGTCAAATTCCACTGATTTTCAGTGAAAATGCACTGCGAATCAGTCAAAAGTCACTGAAATTTTCAGTCATCACTAATCTACTAAAAATTTCAGTGACTTCACTGAATTCCAGTAGATTTTTCACTGATTAAAATCGTGAGAAAAGAGTCACTACAAATCAGTGGAATTTGACTGGTAATCAGTTAAATTTCACTGGTTCAAGTTTAGAGAGATTTAAAATCCTTTGAAATCATTTAAATTATATTAAAATTGCTTAAAACCGCTTTGAATGCTGTAAAGTGAGACGATGCAATTTTCAACATTTCAAACTCTTCTCTCTAAAACTGAATCAGTCAAATTCCACTGATTTTCAGTGAAAGTTCACTGAGAATCAGTCAAAAGTCACTGAAATTTTCAGTCATCTTCACTAAACTACTAAAAATTTCAGTGACTTTTCACTGATTTCCAGTAGATTTTTCACTGATTAAAATCGTGAGAAAAGAGTCACTACAAATCAGTGGAATTTGACTGGTAATCAGTTAAATTTCACTGATTCAAGTTTAGAGAGATTTAAAATCCTTTGAAATCATTTAAACTATATTGAAATTCCTTAAAACCACTTTGAATGCTTTAAAATCATTTAAGATATTTATAAATCCCTTTAAATTCCATAAAATCAAATTAAATCCCGAGCAACGCCAGGTAAATTTCTGCTAGTATTTCAATAAATACAAATATCCCAGAAGCCAGAATCAACCAAGTGAGTCCTTTTAATACGGACGTGCAATTTATTTCCTTAACAATGAAGATGTAATATGCTAATTTAATACTTATTTAAATCGTCGAGTTCGAGTTTTCTTTATTTAGAAAAGACACTGTGTTAACGGAAAATACATCGAGAAAATCAATTCACCTTATAAAGTCAAAGGAAGCTGACAGGCCATAGATTTACTCACCGTAGGTTATCCGTTTAGAGAAAATCTTCTTCCTGATGATAGTGATCGTTCTAGGCCATCCCTATATAGGTCCCGGTTCCTTCGAGATACTATACCTATATATTTTCTACACATCATTATTAATTAATAAGTCTGATTAATTCGATTAAATTAAAATCTAAAAGCAAATTATTTCTAGAATTGATCAGTCGAGTCGAACGATTGGACCATGGATGAGATAATACATAACGGACGCTAGAAGCTTCTGCAAAAAAAAATCATTTCCTGATGTATTCTTATTTTCAACTTACACAGGTTCGTAATCTAATTTACTATTTCTATTTCTATTTCGAGCCACATTTATCAAGGGATAATAGTCACTGCAGACTATGGCTTTTGTCACATTGTTCTTGTGCTACTGATAGTTGCAAAATTCCTATAGAAGGACAGTATTATTACTCTTTGCCGATCTCTAAATCCAGTGAATCTACACTCAGACTCGTGCGTAGTACTTGCAGTTCCATTGTTTGATAATGGCAACTCGCCTTAAATCTTGGGCAGTCCGATCATTCCCAGACAGTCAAGTCGGTGGTCATGGCGCCCTTTTATCGATGCTCTCAAATCGGGTGGCGACATTATAACATTAACATCAACATGGATATATTATGTATTTTAGGCCATTAATACATGTATATATGTATAAATAAAAATGATTATTGCATTTACTACATGTGACTTTTGCACGCGTGATTTTCTCAAGAAATAAAAAAGATAATTAGACGTTGCGAAAGGTTAATATATATATAAGTATACGTATACATTAATCCTAATGACATTTATTGTAATCCGAACTATAATTTACTTATTGAGATATCGTTCAATTGTCTGCGTTGATTTAGGAGAACACGTATGAGAAACTTAGAACTTGGCAATGGATAACAATTTCTCACCCTTTTAAGAGAGGGTGGGAACAAAGCTTCTTTTACATCCCGAGAACGGAGATGCAAATCTCGAATGCGTCCTCACAATAGGGATTGCGACACGTGATTATACTTATATGCGATAAGTTTCCCGCCATGTTAATTTATTCGTCCCACTTGCTGTCGAGGGCGGTCGATTAACAATTTTTAGACGATCATACAATAGCCTATTCCGAGTGACCAGACCAACTCTGGACTTTATGAATTATTTTCAAAGGAACTTTTTCTAATTAATTCCAATTTAATAAACAGGGGTATGTAAATAGATTATACAGACACAAAAAAATGTGTCGAGCCAAAAAAGCGACTTCGAATTTTGGTTTTAGGTTGAATTTATGCAAGTGGGATTCTAAACATCTGAAATAGTTTTTTTAAGCTCCAAAGTGAATATTATTAATAATCGATGTAATGTCGCAACAAAATATGTTTTGTTGACTGAAATAAATTTTTGTTAGTTCAACCAAACGATTTGATCCAACAATAATTTGGTTGAGCCAACAAAATTATTTTGTTGCCGAACCAAACCTTTTTCTCAGTGTAGACAATTATGATAGAACCTCACATACAGATAATGTCAGATTCTTTATGCAATTCTTTGGCATTAGAAAACAGTGCAAGAAATCTTAACTATTATCACAATAAAAATATTGTCAATATAGGAAGCTGAACCAGTAGGCGATATGTACAAGTGCAATCCATTAAGATGCGCCCACTTTGTTTCCTGCTTGTGCCGTGAACAATGATCTATACAATAAGCTTGTTAGCTGATACTTTGTTTTAAAGCTACACAGTATTTTCGTTATAAAAAAAAAGTCATAGACGGAATGTCGAATAACGATTTGCTCATTATAGTTATAAGAACAAGTATGATTGTTAATTGCTTTGGAATTAGACTAATCTTGTTTTATCGTTTTGATAAAATGATTTGTAGTTGATAAATTAAGTTAGAAATTCTCGATGAAAATTGTACTTCTAACAGCAAATAGCGATACAGTAACTATGTATATTGTTCATAACATGTCTTTAGAAAACGCTAATATCTTATACGACCAATCTCTACACACTCTGGATTGGGTTTCGTGGCGCACTTATTATCTGCTCTTATAAATATATACGAGCATGACGTTGCATAGGTGAACATAATATAGGCGTGAGCAGATCGGCGCTTGCGTGTTGGTCTAGACTATACGGCTATATGACTAACTGACATATATGTGTCATTGAGCACGAGTAATGTTTCGCAACATCGTCTGGTAGGTCCTAGACGTGACTTCGTTCATGCTGACCAAGATTCCTGAATAATTGATTAATATTTATAGTACGTCTGATAATTGAGGCGAAGAAAAACAAAAAAGAATTGCCCCATATAAAAATAGTATAAGATATACTGAAATCAAAAAAGTATAATTACTGACAGATAATTCTTATCGCACAGTGAATAACAAGTAAGGATAGAAAAAATCTGTGGGATTTTCTGAGTGAATTAAAACTTTAAATTTTAATAAACTGTCCATTGTCCATTTGAACAGTTTACATGAAGTACATATATATATATTGGCTGATGTAGAGAGAAAGACAAGTTTTCGCTGAATAATTAGGCACACTTGTTGGGTATTCTATATACGTGTCCGATGTTTGTTCTACGGTAATGTTAACTCTCGTACATTCATCGTTACAATGAAAGCATGTATGGTAATGGACCATTTTCGTTCCTTTAACATGGTGGATGTTATCATTAGTATTACAGATATTATCATAACAGACATGTTATTTAAATAAGTCTCCAAATGAAGTACGAATGATAAAAATAAAATTTGGAAATAATTTCATGGTAGATACAATTATATAAATAGCTGTAAAAACAACCATTAGGGGCTGAATAAAAAAACAGGCACGAGCTAATAATCAGCTGTTACTCCTATAATTCATGCTCTATAATCTTTATGAATTCAGACAATGATGGTTTCCAATTCATATATACATGTCATAAGATAAGAGTAATACCAAAAAGCGTGCCATAACTTTTGATTTATATTCAAGGCAAATACCTCGACAGGTTTCATGCCTGTGAGCGACGAAATAGAGAACACTCTCTTTAGAAATCCATCGGAATATATACATATATAGATAGCGTTTCCAAGATAAGAACGGTCCGAGTTCATTTATCTTTTTCGAATTGAATAAGCGTTAAGTCTCTCGGGATCAGAGCATGAGTTCACCTTGCAACAGTAACGGACGGCAAAATAAAATAAAAAATTCCTGCCGGAAAATCAGGTAAAAAGAAATTTTAGTAACCTAATAAATTCGAGCTTAAATTATACTAATTTTTGTAAGCAAGAAGAAAGAGAGAGAGAAAGAGAAGAAAAATAGAAGAACAGTAGAAAAATCTCAAGAAGACCATATATGTGTACACATAATACATACATACATATAGTTGAAGCAGATCCGAGCGGTGGCCATGATTGTGGGGGAGTCGGCGGTCAATGGCACGAGCTGGATCTGGTACACAGGCACCTGGACCGGAGTTAACTTGAATGTTAAACCTCTTCACACCGGAGTTATATAAATCAGTAAATTCTGCCACAATGTGCTGATTCTCAATGTATTCTTCATCAATTTTCTAATAGATTCTGATCAAACAAAATAACAATAAACTTCATTAATCGCGGTTTCTAAATTAACTTTTTATTGGTACAATTAATCAGAAGCGATTCTCCAGAGACATAATTAATTTCGACTCATAAGGAATTTCCGAATAGGGCAATTTCGTTTAGTTTTTTTTTACGCTGGATTAGATCTAACGACTGATGCATAATTTATATATGTTAGTTATATATAAGTAGCCATACAGCTAAAAGATTTTAATATTACACACTTTTTCACCAATACTGTCTTCGACACAGAGATCATTCTATAGAATTCTAATAAAAAACCTGCTTATCCCAGTTCAAATTTAAATATAAGTACATTTCGATGTACGTCAGTGCTTGGTATACATTTTTCATCAGTGACAGCACACAAGAGAGACAACTAACTTAAGAGAAAGAGAGACAGAAGAGATAACAGAATTTCATGTCATGGACCCTGAGTTGACTGTTTATCGATCCGCCAATTGATAATTAATAATAAATCTTGAACCTTATAAAAGTTCCAATTAGATTTAAATAGTTATACAGAGTGAGTAACTCAATTGATTATTCGCAATCATTAATTAATAAAAAGCGTGTACATGTTCTTGAAATTATTAACAGAAAAAAAAGTTCCAAAAAAATTGACAAAGCCTATAAAAACTTTCAGTATCTAAGTAATACACCATAAATCTCAATCATCCAACCCCAGTATGCTCCCCTACATATAAATCGATTAATTCAAGTTTGATTTTCAAGAGTTGAGTATATTAATGGACATGGACGTGCTGTATAAGCCACCTCGTGCGTTTGCTGTTGGATTTGCCTTCGAATTATTCTAATGTCACGACACTCTCCAGCTACATGCATGCACCCACCTGGATTTATTGAGAAGCCGCGAGACAAGTCTGAATGACTAAGGAGGCGCCGCTCCCTGTCTACCTGTTCGACAGTTTAACATTTAACTAGTCAACAAATTCTGGACTCCACATGCTTCCTGCAGACATAATGTTGAGCTGGAAATCCTTAAGCTTGACTATGTCTATAAGTAAATTCAGCTTATATTTTGGACTTTGCGTAAAATGCTACCGCAAATATCACATTGACTAAACAAACTTGGGCTATTTGTCGGCACAGCAGACTCTGCAGTATATTCATTGAAGAAGGATGCTATAAATCTTTGATTCCAACTGAAAAATACGCTCTTAAGTCAAAATCCTGAAATTGACTCTCATCTGCTGCAAGACGATCCCTTCTAGCTTGAAATCAGCTGAGGAACTGTGGCACGCTTTATGGAAAAGGTGGGGGCTTTTATATTTTTAAACTATTGTTACGTAAGCTTTACCTGAAAAGCGAAGCGCGCGACGCACCTGAATCAGGGATAGCTCACGAGATATTTGCCAGTGGTGTAGCCGGGTTGCAGGCACGGAAGAAGGAAATTTTGTGTTGGATGTAGACCTTAGAATTAAAAATAATGTTGGCGACGCTGTTGGGTCTAAAACTTTCAAAGGAGGGTATTCCAAACTTCAAAGACGCAACCTCGTTGGTTCTCTTTATTCAGGGTCATTCATCGTGTAGGCATTTTGTGCGACGATTCACAATGCCACTGCCGATTAGATTTGAAAGGTACCTGCCATCATTGCGTTAGCACACCTGCTCCTGGAGACTTTTGATTTTTAAGCCACTGCATCATGAGACGTTTGCCTTGGCAAATTTATTGTTTTTTAAGCTTTCGAGAAAAACTCCGATTCGTCTACGCATCATTAAAAACTTTTGTGCGAGAAGCTTCAAAAAGACGTATATTGATGTTAATCTCACTTTATCTTTCTTGGTCAATTTAAGG
The DNA here is from genome assembly GCA_900474325.1 of Synergus umbraculus. Classification (NCBI taxonomy): domain Eukaryota; kingdom Metazoa; phylum Arthropoda; class Insecta; order Hymenoptera; family Cynipidae; genus Synergus; species Synergus umbraculus. The sequence continues at coordinate 74,492 of UCOK01011055.1, forward strand.
ATTTCATATTTTTCTTCGAAATGTAATCAATTTTTGTAGATCTACAATTTTAAAATATGATTCAGGTCGTTAAAAGCACAATTAATACTACGGTTAATTAATAGAGTGGTTGTAGAATACTTCTCTTTGTTTGTTCGTTTTAACCCCTGGATGATGGGAAGGGGAAAATTAATCTTGCAAAATTGATACAAAATTATTTTGAATTTATCTTTTTACACGAGATTAATTGAATTGGATTGTAATCTGTTCATATTATCATAAATTATAGATAGATACGTGCAATAACAATACAGCATCAGTTTGTATTTCAATTACTATAAATTCATTTCAAATATATATAATATTTATAGTATTTTTCAAACAATAACAGCAAGCCATTAAACATTTATCCACCACTAGAAAAAACAAAAAGCAGTTGAATACAAAAATTTTCTTCAATCCCAGGAAAGATTGATTGAAATATGCGACTTTGATATTATATACATTGTATGCGTATATAAATGCAGTTCTCTCTGCGAACTTAAATACACATGTAATAAGAAGAAGTTTGATCTTTTTACCTTACATGTATATTTGAATCTTGCATTTATAATGGGTAAACATACTGCACCTCCTTTAGGAGCGGTTCTAGCACCAGGTGCTAGGACGAGGCGCGTGTCCAGGTTGGGGTAGGGGGCAGGTGGGCCCCCTGCATTGTCAATCTCTGCCTTTCTATACCTCATGCCTGCCTCTGTGCTTCGGATCTGTGTGTTCCGCCGAAAGGTTTTACTTCTGTATGAGTACGTGTATTTCATATGACGTTTCAGGGGTGCAGCATAAAGAAGGGAGGCGGCCTCTCTCTCGCTCGGGATGGAAAAAGGGATGGGGTATAGTACCTTCACCTCACATAGTCGAATGCACCCTATTGTATGAAGGAAAGCAGGTGATGAGAACGGTTGAAACTAGGAACATGGTTCTCATTGCAGCTTCAAATCTAACGGTATACCTCCTGATCTCTGAATTATGCTCAAAATTGTCAAAACGCGCACAAGCCCTTTATTAATATCTATTTGGAGTAAAACTTGAGATTAAGATTTCCAAGTTTTGCGGATGTATGTATTAAATTATGGATTATCAAGATAGTATTATTATTATTGTTATTTATCGTTATTATTATAATATATGCAACTTTCCCTGCTTCTCTTTCTTCTCGTGATAAACAGGTGACAAAAATCACTCTTCCAACTGTATTTCGACTGCAATCACCTTAAAAAAATTGTTGCCCTTTTTTATATTTACTGAGAACCTTCGAAATCAGGGCATGTGTCACAGAACGGTGTTGTACCATTGCACTATACACCCTATTGACTATAGCTATATGGGATGCAGTGTACAAAACCATCGACACTCAAAGAGAGGGCACGTGCCATCAGCTGTCTCTTCTGAAGTCTGGACCACAGCTGGAGAAGGTGCACGAGGACAATAATCAGAAGCACATTGTAACGAGGAAATGCGTTTTCCGGAACTCCTCTTTATCCAAATTTCATTTGTGGGGATAGTATTAAAATAATAAATTGCTGATAATTCGGTCGCATTGTGAGGATCTAACTGGATACTTGAGAGTAAAAAACGAAGAATTCTGAAATTACGAGCTCAAGAATAAAAACATGTACGTACTGTACAAAATCATAAATTCAAGAAACGGCACAATACGCTTTGCGATCAACGTCCGGATTACATATAGTTAAATCACTATGCTGCCGTTGCCGTTTCAGCGGAACCAATAAGATTAAGTTGATTCTTGCTGTTGAGTTTACTTTGAGATCCAAGTTTATGAATATTATAATATATAGTAACTTTCTTTCAAAGAATTTCAGATTTAGACAATAATCACTCTATTGTCCTCATGTAATGTCCTTAGCTTATAATTACAATAATTAGCGAAGCTGAGAAGCACATAAAAGTTATTATATTATTTATTATAATTGTCCATACATGTGTCGAACTGTGAAACATAAAGAGATTTCCCTTGTTATAGGTATACGTTTTAAATGACGTCGCCAAAGGGGGTAGCGTGTATTTGCTCTACTTCTGTCTAATCTTTTCTATCAGTTTTCATCTCATTACCTCTTTCTTTCTTGATTGTCGAGTATCATTATACAGGGACAACGTAGTACTGCGTAACATAAATACGGGATAACAACGAGACAGTAGACATACTACAAAACGCCTTAGGTTCAACCAAACGTGACTCTACTATATTGACAGCTGGCTTCCTTCCGCGTATCGGTAACAAATCTTCTGTACTGTCGATCTCCTCGTTTAGTTACTTAAACTAAATCTGCAGCTCGCTAAATTAATTTTATATTTAGATTTTCGAGCATTTTCAAAATATTTATCAGTGTAACAGAATCTTTCATCATTTTTTATGTTTCTTTTTTACACTAAAAAATTTCTGTTTGTACTTCTATAGTATAGAATAAATATTTGAATAAATATTCACAGATTACCAGTGAATTTTCATCAATTTCAAATAGCTGGAAGTAGGTCACTCACAGAAAAAACGAAGGATAAAGTTTACATCGATTTCAGGGTAAAGATTCGCTGCAACAAAAATTAACCTTGTCGAATAAACTTTACACTAAAAGAAGATAATTTTGTGTTTTTAAACTGTCTCGAGATGAATTTTCAGTGAAAAAGCGTCGTCTGCTATGCGGTTGACAACAGTGAGAAAAACAACAAAGTATGGATAAAGTGGGTCGGAATATCAGGACATAAAATTTTAAAAAGCATTGTACCTACTTCAATTTCATTAAAAAAATAATTTTACTTAACTCGGACTAATAAAAACATATTTTTCGTTACTGATAATTAGGAACTTGACACCTGTAGAAGAGTCGCCATATTCACTGATCTTCTTAACCATAAGATTGTACATAAGTTGTGAGATCCGTCGGTGTTACAGTTTAACATGGCGGGCTG
>UCOK01011056.1:0-14844 GCA_900474325.1 Synergus umbraculus
AATTTTCGTTGAGTGAAATGGAGAATGGAATTTTCAGCTTAACACTTGGGCCCAACGCCCTTAAGCTCAAAATTCAATTCTCCATTTTACGGAACGAAAATTATAGATAAATATTTTTTCGCTCTGTAGCGCTAATCTTTCTCCAAATATAAAACTGCATATAGAGTGAAAAAAGATTTAATTTTGATACTTTTTACATAAAACGAAAAATTCAAAATCTAAATTCAAAATTGAATTCTTTCATTTACTTAAAAATATTTGAATTATATATTTTCTCGCTCTGTACGCATAATTCTAGTTAAAAATTGATTAGTTCTACAGAGGGAAAAAATTCCAAATTTAATATTTGTTGATTAAAATAAAGAAATCGAATTTTTAGATTAGAACTTTGCTCCAACTCTAAGTTATATGAAAAAAGTATCGGAACTAAATATTTTTTCTCTCTGTACACAATCTTATATTTGAAATAAGATTATTGCTACACAGCAAAAAAACATTTATCCATAAATCTCGGACTCTAACTCTTACAATCAAAATTAGATTGAAATTTATGGAATGAAGTTTAGAAATTTCTGTTTTAGGAATAATTCGATCATTGAAATGAAGTCGAATTTCAAAATTGGTGTGCAATTCAAACACGAATAGTTCTTGCACCAATCTTGTTTGGACGGACGTGTCTCGTGTGTAAAATGCTAATTCCACTCGAATTTCTTCGCTTTTCTTTGTCGACTTGGAAGTGCTTCTAAAGCCATTTCGAAATTACGGTGTCGATCAACTGAAAACAGGAAGAGCTATTGTGAATTTAAATGATATAAATACCTTTGCACCGATTATTTCATAAAAAGAAAGATTTGAAAAAACTAGAAAATTATTTTAAAATTTCCCAATTTTTGGGCTTTGTCAGATTCTTTCGAGAGAGAATTAGGTCAGAAACAAGTGATCTTCTGTATTTTGCTCTTTATTTATTTATTTATTTATTTTTCTCGTAACATGATATTTTCATAATTTTAAATCCTCACCTTGAAATTATGAGACTCGGTTCAATTATTTCTACATTCCACTTATAAAGGACTGATGAGCATGTTTCGTTTATATTATATAATAATCGATGCAATGCACTTTCATTTATCTCTTTCTGATCCTTGCTAACGATCATGGGCCACGACGTCTATAAAGTTTTGTGAGGCAAGATTAGAAAATCTCAAGGAATTCCACTTCCTTTTGCTACTAGAGATATTCAATATCTTATTTCTATTCATTATTATATTTGATTATGATTCAAAATAAAATCCAGACAAAAATGAAAAAAGTTCCAAATAAAAATTAGAATCTTTCAAAAGTATCTACATTTTTGATTGCTATTATTGAAAAAATTACTAGTTAGTAAAAAATTAATTTTTAGAGATACCTTTTTTTGTGATTGTAATCGAAATTTTATTTTTTATTCTTGCATCAATTTCAGACTTAATTATCGGATAATTAGTGAGGCAGTGTTAATTGAAAACTAAATACATACTAGAGACGAAAGCATTTTGAATTTGAATATCTTGATTTTTTCCTTGCACACGAGATTTTTTTTTAAATGCGCAGACGAATCAACTTAAATATTGAAATTATTTTTGTTTGACTATCTATTTAGTATCGATTTCACTGGAGTCTGATTTGCGTGAATTGTGGAATTTTTCCTGATAAGCAAACACAAAATATTGTTTCAAGATACGTTTCTTCCATAATAATTTGAAAAATCCATTTTTTCCCCTTAAATACTTTGTTTTGTTTCAAAATTCCGTGAGGTTGTGGAATTAAAAAAAATTCTTTGAAGCTAAAAATTTTTCTGATAAAAAAGTCGATTAAATTGAAATAAAACCTCTCGTAGCCTCTGATCATTAATAATAATTCACGACTGATATTTTATAATCGCAACAATCTTACAAAATATTTCTCTTGTCTGATGTCACCTAACACTTTTTTTTACGACTATATATCTTTGAACAAGAGATTCTTGACGAGAGAGAGATGATAAATTATAAGTGTGTTGCAAGGAAGTACAATTTTCATAATGCACTATTCATTTCATATATTCTGAAATTGATTATGATGATTCAAGAGATTTATATGAATCCCTGATTTAATCACCATATCAAAATAGAAATTAAAACAATTTTCATCCGAAATTGAAACATATGCCACTATTTTGCAAAGATAATTAGATAATTTATAAATTACGTAGTTGTTTGACTACTTATCGTTTTATTATCCTTCGTCTTTCAGAGAATAATTTTCTTTTATAGTTTACTATCTTCTCATGTTTTTCTATTGCCTCTAATAACATTCATTTTTATATCATTATAATAAATTATTTTAAATCAGAGAAAAGTTACAATTTATTCAATGATTGAATGTATTAATATGTATAAATTGAATGAATTATGTATAAATTTCAAATTTTTAGTATGAGAAATTTAAAACTGAATTTATAAAGAATTTATACTTGAGAGTTAACTTCGACATTTTTTGTCGACCTAAACAATTTTAATGCAACATCGACTTCAAGTTTCATTTATCACTGAATATACTTCAATATAACACTTATTATCATTTCTCTCTTTGTTAATTTATGTTTTGCACTTAATTTGCAAGGACTTGTTGTTTCAATTATTTGCCTTGGGCAATTAAGTCGATTTTAAAATTACCTTCACTTAATATATTTTTAATATTGTAGCCTTGAAAAAAATCTATTGCCACATTTTATTCTGCTCGATATTCATTACCTTCTGTATAAATTAGAAATCTAGTGACACGTCTTTCGAAACATGGCGATTTGGCGAATTATGTTTACCCTTAAGATATGAAATTTCCACTAATCATAATTAATGACGATGAAAACATTTTTAACAAGATATTCAATCCGACCAGTGAAATATAGTTTTAGTTAAAGCAAATACGTTTTTTTACGGGTGGATAATTAGACTCCAATCATTCATAATTATCAAATGTTCCATCAAGGAAATGTATAATTATATGATTTCCGATCAGAAGAAAAATATTTTCAGAAATAATTCGGAGAATATTTCGTAATAAAGATATAATTATAGGCGGCACAATTCTATAGATTTTAATTTTTTTATTTAAACACAAATTTTTCTTTGAATCAAAAAAAATACTTGCAGATTTAAAAAATTATTTCTTTGACTTCATATCAATACTCTACTTTTCTTAATCTAGAAATAGTTATAGAGTGGAAAAAAGTAATAGGATTTACACGGAAGTATATTGTACTATGATTAAGATTGCAAAAAGAATCATGTTCTATTCTGGTATATTTTCACTGATAAAAAGTCATTTATCAATCAATCAGAGGTTTAATAATAGAAGAAAAATTGATAAACATCTAAGTCATTTATGCATCTGAGATACTCCATTCTGTTAATTGACTCGTAAATACAATTTAATTTGTATTGGTGTTAGAAAAAATGATAATATTTCTCAGCTTCCTATTTGAACAAGAATATGTACTTATGAATAATTGTCAATATGTGTACACTTAAATGTGTTGGATTGACTAGTCGAAGGTCAACGCCGCTCCCAATGCGATACAGATTCTGTTTTTTTTTTTCTTTTTTCATTCATAATAGATTATCCATTTCCTTTTAAATTTTTTTGGTAAAAAAAAAGTGAATTGAAATATAAATATATTATATTTATAAATATATTTATATTTTATTCTAATATACTAGCAGCTATAAATAGTAAAAAGTTTTTACTGGCTGTACATTATTTTGGGGTGATTTATAAAAATAAGAAAATTATTCTCTGAAAGACGAAAGATAATAAAATGATAAGTAGTCAAACGACTACGTAATTTATAAATTATCTAATTATCTTTGCAAAATAGTGGCATATGTTTCAATTTCGGATGAAAATTGTTTTAATTTCTATTTGGATATGGTGATTAAATTTACGAATCACATAAATAATCTCTCGAATCATCATAATCAATCTCAGAATATATGAAATGGATAGGGCAATATGAAAAAAACTTTAAAATTATGGTTCTTTGCGTTTATCTGAGCTAATATGCAAAATTTTAAAAAATATTTCAAACAAAAGTTGTAGAACTCATCGAAATACACATTTTTTGTTACAAATATTTTTTTCTGAGAATGATAAAACCCATAAACCATGGCTCTTCACATTCTAAATGGAAATCATTGTAAAAGAAAATTATTGTAGTTCCCTTTGCCATTCCCTTCGCCATTTCCCTTTACGATTTCCTTTGATTATTTCATTCATTAAAATAATCATAAATCTCGTCAAATTCCATTCAAATTCGCTTAAAACTCCTTAACAATAAATTTAATCCACAAAATCTTTCAAAAATAAGTAAAATCTTTTCAAATCTCTCAATAAAATTCGTCTACAAACTTTGAAATGCTTCAAAATCCATAAAATATTTCAAGTCATAATAATCTCTTAAAATCCTTTAGCATTCGTAAAAATCTCTTAATATTTTTAGAAACTAATTCAAATTTCTTAAAATTCTACGATAAAATTTAAAATCTCTATATTATCCTTTAAAATCCATTAAAATGATAAGAAATCTCATAAAATTCCATGTAATTCTTTAAAAAAAAAATTACACATCACTTAAAAATCATAAAAATTTTTTGAATTCGCTTAAAATTCCTTAACAATAAATTTAGTCGACAAAATCTTTCAAAAATCAGTAAAATCTTTTGAAATCCCTCAATAAAATTCGCTTACATACTTTCAAATCCTTAAAACCCTAAAATATTCTAAAAGTCGTAAAACACTCTTAAAATCCTTTAGCATTCGTGAAAATCTCTCAAAAAATTCCTAGAAACTAATTGAAATTCTTTAAAATTTTGCGATAAAATTTAAAATTCTTTTTCGTTGAATAATTGGTACCAAATATAAAAATCTGTCGTACGACCATGCCACTTTGAAAACACCAGTTTTCTTCCGATCACTGAAGTTAAGCAAAGTTGGGTGCGTTTAGTACGTGGATGGGGGGTGACCATTACTGTCCAAAGTCGATAAAGAAAAGCAAAGAAATATTTAATGATAGAAAACAATTGTGGGAAGACCGTAAACTATAAAAAATATTTAAATTTTAAAAATGGAACAATCGAGTTCAGAACTTAATTGCAATTTTTTTATTTTTTATTATTAAATGCAAGATGCGTTGGTTTGTGACGAGTGGTTGCTATGGCATGGCATTAGTATGGAATTCACGAATTTCTGTGCACGAACGAATATGTGGAGATCGTCACGTATTACATATAGATTCACCTATCGCAAAACAAATCTCGAATCCCAACCACAGATTCTCGAACTCTATTATATACTTAGTCTATTTAAAAAAAAAAAACTGCTGCACATTATATAATTTTCTAGGGTGTTAAAACCTCTTTCAAATTCATAAACTTTTTATGAGTTTCATGAATTATTTATTAATCGGATTTTATCCCTTTTAAATTGTAATTTGATTTCAATAGGATTTTTAAATAACAAATTCAGGAGATTCTAAAAATATTTTAAGTTTTCTCAAAAGAAAGAAGACTTGACATGAAAGTGACGTATAATTCGTCATTTTTTTTTGGATACGTCCGAATTGAATTATTCAAATTGGGTGTAGCATAGCTACTAAAACCAAAAAAAATTCCCGGAAATGTTGAATATCTTGTCTGGAATCAGTGAGTCTTACCACAAAGGTGAATGACTTGAGGAGGTCCTTGCATAATTTTTTTTTGCAAAATTTATTCCAAATCTCTAAATATAGAATATTAAATTCGGATAAGAGGATTCTTCAACTCAAAAGCCTTAACGGTTAAGTTTATGGCCAAAAAGGCCTTAAACTTGAAAACTCTTATATGAAGATCTATTGTAATCTTTGAGCTTTTCTATTTCAAATCAATCTCCAGTCAGAAAAAAGTTTGTTTAAATCAAAGAAACTTTTCAAAGAAAAGAATACAGAGAAAAAGACAAAATATCTTTGAATTACACAAAATTTGTTTGATTCAATGAAATTTTCTTTAATTCAAAAAAATTGATTTCATTATACACTGTTAGAAATATATTGAAAATTCAAATTGTAAAAAACTTCAACTAAAGTAATTGAAGTTTTTTTTACAGTTTATTAAAAAAAATTCTTTGAATCAAATTTTTTTAATTCAAAAAAAATGTTGTTTATTTAAAAGATATATTTTCTTTTGCTCTATTTTTTCTTTTCTTTGAAAAGTTTTTTTGATTCAAACAAACTTTTTTCTAAGTCTCCCTCAAATAAAGAAAGGATCTCTCAGAAACCGAAATGTGAGGAATTAGTAAAAAATCCTGTCTGACTAAAATCGCCCATTTCCACTGAAAGCATTGAACTCACCGTAGTAAGGATTGGTCTTATAAACTTCATGTGCACTTGTTCTCCAAATATCCTCTTGAAAATGATCTGAGTGATTTGCAAGGCTGTTGATAAGTTCCACAAAAGTATAATTTTCCGAGGATGTCTCTGATTTATTTTGCGAAAGCACTCGCAGGATTTCCTCTTCCTTAATGGTCGCCAAACCAGCAGAAGTCAGGATATTAACTGTTTTTTCTCTCGCCAGGACAACTTGAATCAGGAAATTAAAAAACCACACCTTCCCGAACGTCCCCATCTTCAGACGTTCGGGTCCTTTTTTTTAGAATAAAACTCTTCAAAACTCGAATAGTCTTTTCGAAAATTCCGTGGACACCAAAATCAAAGAATTTTTTTCAAATTAAATTCAAGCTCGGGAAATTAAAGTCGCACGAAGATTACAAAAGAGTCTTTTTTTGAGAAGAATCACAGTTTCAGGATTTTGGATTTGATTTTTTGGAAAGGGAGCAATACAAGAATTTTGAATTGAATTGTTTTGAGGGAGATTTAAATTGAATAATTGAATTTAAAATGAGGATTTGGGTAGTAGAGGGTATCCCCGCGAATGGCGATAAATGAATGAACTGTTTGCGCAGATCTGATCGACATCAGTTTCGAAATTGATGCACCTCCTCCGACGAAGTTCACGGTGTCTAAAAGTACGTTTAACGAGCGACTACAGAATGCCTGAATCAAATGCCGAGGCCGAGGCACCTGTCTTGCCAACGCTGATGATTCGGAAGGGGGAATCTGTTATACCCTCTCTACAATTCATTTATTTGAATTGTAGTTATACATCTTGAAACTTGAGTCACTCTTTAAGTGAATTTGTATTTAAATTTAATATCCAAATTTAATTTGTACCTTGAACTTGGCTTTAATAGTGTGGGCCTACAAATCTAGATTTGAATAGGGGGATTTCCAAATACATATTAGAATAAACTACATACACAAATTGACGAAGTTCACATTTGGTAAATTGAACAATTTATTTAATTCCTTATTATAAATATTTAATAATTAATTTATCTGATTATTTAAAATTAAAATAATTTTCGAGAATTTCATTAAACTTGGCCAAAAGCGTTAATTTTAAATATAGTCATACTTTAAATATGTATAGTGAAACTTTGTCTAAAAGTAAATTTTTGTGAAAGGGACGAGAAATTAATTGGAAATAGATTATGGTATGAAATCGCATGACCGTGACACACTTTTAAAAAACCATTGCTATTTCTACTATTGAGTGAAATTTAACTGGAGTCGCTATGTAAGGTGCTAAAAAATTCTTGAAAATTTTAATTTCAATTTTTTTTTTTTAATGCAAACAAGTTCTTGAATTAAAGTGTAAATGCTTTAAGTTGAGTGTGATAAATTTCATAATTTTTTAAAAGGCTTTTCAATTTTTAATTTTTTCAAATTCGTGAAAGTTGGTATTAAAATTTGAAAATTTTTGAAAGAGGAAAATATTGGAACTATAATGTGTCTTGTCAATGACAAACTGCTAATTTCGTCATCACACAAGACCAGAGTACATTTTTTTAAACAGACTCAAAAAACAAACTAAGTGTCATAATATTGACTTCTTCTCTTTAAAAGCGAATATTCTATAAGAAAAACTGAACAATCCTTCATCTATTTTAGTATTTTTCCAAACTTTTTAAACTAATTCAAATTTGAATTGAAATAGATTCTTTGGTTTGACCGTGGAATGGAGATTGACTAATTTTTAAAGTTGATGACCTTTTACATCATAAATTGCTAAATTTTTACCTGAGATTTCCGACAGTAAAATAAAAGGAATGAAAAGGGGGAAGTTATTCAATGTCGTATGTTTTGCAAACCGTACATATTTTCACTTTCACATGTTGAGGAATTCTAATTAAATTTGATATGCATATGAACATAGAAAGAACTCTATTTAAAAAAATAGTTCGTGTTGAATCATTAAAATTATTATTTTAGACTGTAGACGTTTTTGATGTTAATAAACTTGATTTACTTCTTCAATAAAAAGTGGTTTGTCGGCTATTTGAAAGAGTTTCTAGGCATTGAATCAAGATGTTAAATTTTATATAGTTTACTAATGAAAAACATAAAATAGACTAGAATAATATATGAATTTAGTTCCATATTTAAATCTCGCTATAATTAATTTACTGCGGCTAACCGGTTGGGAAACCTTCCTCGTTTAAATGTGCTACAATTTTTTAAATTAAATGTTGAATAAATAAATTTTTATTTTCGAAGGATACTTCTAAATTCAAAAAACCTTAAAAAAAATTATTATCTGCATTGAGGAACTCTATGTTAGAAAAATTACTAATATCGATAGCAAGTAGGGGCAAAATCCTAAAATTGAGACATTTTAATATAGAAAATAATAAATTTTACTATTTAAATAGGAAAAATTAAAATTTATTATTTTCTGTATTAAAATGTCTCAATTTTGGGATTTTGCCCCTACTTGCTATCAATATTAGTAATTTTTCTAACATAGAGTTTCTCAGTGTGGCATTTGAGCAAAATAAAATTATTCTATAAAAAAAAGTAGAAAATTTTCTATTTATTGGCTAATAGATGATATAATATTAATTGTTATCACGTTAAATTATATGTTAGGTAATAGTAATAATAATAATTTAAATAGAAATAATTTGGGGTATAAAAGTTGAATAAATTAAATCCAAATCTGTATCATAAAAATGATTTTGCACTTTAGATTAATGTGAAAAGATTAAAAAATGCCGACAGGTGCACTTAAATATTAATTAAAATGTAATTAAACTAATAACTAATAACTAATTAGTTATGTATTGGGAAATATCGAAATGGTGTGAATGCGTCACTCAACATCGGGATGACGATTGACTCGAGATCGGCCTCCAAAGGCATCAGGTGGTTATTCTTTGATTTATTCTTAATGGATTCAAAAAACGTGCTAGGAATTATCGATTTGAATGACCGGCTCTTAAAACATCTGTGGGCAGGTGGGTAAAGGCTATAAGGGTGAACCAAAAAGGAAAAAATATATACTTATTCAAATATTTAAATCTCTATTATTCAATATTTGTCTTGAAAAAATCTTTAGCAGTTCTAGAAAGAATTTGGATAAGTTTCCATATTTTCAGAGATAAAAATCGTTAATTGAAAAATAACTGATGAAAGTCGGTTTTTATTTATTTTCAAGTAAATTAAAACAAAATATAATTTAAATAGAAACGCAAATAATTCATTCTTTATTCATTTTTGAAAAAAAGTGAAGGGACTATTTATTCCACTGAAGTGAGATGAGAATTTGAATCTTAGTTTAATTATAGCAATAGTGCGGAAGTAGGCAGTTGATACATAGTATCTTCTTTACAATTTATTTTTTAGAGGTCAAAGTTCAAGATTGAAGAATAAAAAATTGCTGACTCTTCAAATCCGCTTCCTTAATTTTAAGGACGTTGTCAAACAAAGAATTCCATTTCTCTCACTTCTATTCCGATTATTTAAAATTTTGCATTAACTAATTTTTTGTATGAAAATATATTTCAAAGTTTAGTGTCCTAGACTTTTGACCGGTTTTTAAATTGAAGAGCATTAAAAATTGGATTTCTTTCACATTTTGAATGATTAATAATAATATTAATGATAATATTTATTATTCGCATATTTAAAAAATACGCAACATCAAAAAAACAATGTAGGCCAAGAATTTTGTATATAAAAATTTCAATCAGGGGTAATAATAATTTCAACACAAGAAACCTTTTGTGACAAACACAATTCCGATTTCAAAACCGAAGTAATCAAATGGACTATAATCTTCAAATTAATTTAAAATTATTTTATTATTTTATTATTTTAACCTTCAGAGAGTTATAAAGTTTTTTATTAGCGAATTATAGATGAATCGATCACTTAGGAATAATTCAGATTGAACTGAAAATTTAAGTACCTTAATTCTCCTTTGCTTAAAATTCAAATAACTGGATAAAACGTGAGTGGGTTGGTCGATTCTAAAGTAAAGTCAATATCTGGTGGATCGTTTCATGAGACACGTGTTGTCTTACGAAATGGATTCTGCCATCATAATATTTCCACACAATGTTTCCGGTGTAAAATTCAAATATTTCCACAACTCATTGATAATTTTCATGTTTAAAAATCGTTTGTTGTCAGTTTCAACATTTTCGCTATTTTTGAGCTAATCCGAATTTTCGAAAATTTCGAAAGCATAATTTTTAATTAATCTTTGGAAATCTTGGAATCTTCTGTGAATTGCAATTTGAATAATTTCTATAAAATTGGGTTAATGATACGAATTAGTGTTGGGTAAGTTACTTTTTTTGAGTAACTAGTTAAAGTTACGTTTCTTAACGAAAAAAAGTAACTAAGTTACAGTTACTAGATAAGTAACTTCAAGTTACCTTAAAAGCTACTTTTTTGCTTCCTTAATTTTTTAATTTAAAAATAAAAATAATTAATGTAAGATTAATTATTTTTATTTTTTATTATTATATTACTATAATAAAAATATTAATAATTCATCAAAATATTATTAAAAAAAAATGATTTTCAAATTCGAATTTTTAATTTCTTTCTTTTTTATTAGAAAAAAATGTAAATTTGACCATAAAAAAGAGATATAAAAAACACAAAGTAACTTAAATTAAGTTACAAGTTACTGCAAAAATCGTAACTAAGTTACGTTACTTTTTTTGCTTCCTTAATTTTTTAATTTACAAATAAAAATAATTAATGTAAGATTAATTATTTCTATTTTTTATTATTATATTACTATAATAAAAATATTAATAATTCATCAAAATATAATTCGACAAAATCTTTCAAAAATCAGTAAAATCTTTTGAAATCCCTCAATAAAATTCGCTTACATACTTTCAAATCCTTAAAACCCTAAAATATTCTAAAAGTCGTAAAACACTCTTAAAATCCTTTAGCATTCGTGAAAATCTCTTAAAATTCCTAGAAACTAATTCAAATTTCTTAAAATTTTGCGATAAAATTTAAAATTCTTTTTCGTTGAATAATTGGTACCAAATATAAAAATCTGTCGTACGACCATACCACTTTGAAAACACCAGTTTTCTTCCGATCACTGAAGTTAAGCAAAGTTGGGTGCGTTTAGTACGTGGATGGGGGGTGACCATTACTGTCCAAAGTCGATAAAGAAAAGCAAAGAAATATTTAATGGTAGAAAACAAAAATCAGATGATAATATTAAAAGAATTAATGTAAGATTAATTATTTTTATTTTTTATTATTATATTACTATAATAAAAATATTAATAATTCATCAAAATATTATTTAAAAAAAAATTATTTTCAAATTGGAATTTTTAATTTCTTTCTTTTTTATTAGAAAATAAATGTAAATTTGACCATAAAAAAGAGATATCAAAAAACACAAAGTAACTAAAATTAAGTTACAAGTTACTGCAAAAATCGTAACTAAGTTACGTTACTTTTTGTGCTTCCTTAATTTTTTAATATACAAATAAAAATAATTAATGTAAGATTAATTATTTTTATTTTTTATTATTATATTACTATAATAAAAATATTAATAATTCATCAAAATATTATTAAAAAAAAATGATTTTCAAATGCGAATTTTTAATTTCTTTCTTTTTTATTAGAAAATAAATGTAAATTTGACCATAAAAAAGAGATATAAAAAACACAATGTAACTTAAATTAAGTTACAAGTTACTGCAAAAATCGTAACTAAGTTTCGTTACTTTTTTTGCTTCCTTAATTTTTTAATTTAAAGATAAAAATAATTAATGTAATATTAATAAAATTATTTTTTATTATTATATTACTATAATAAAAATATTAATAATTCATCAAAATATTATTTAAAAAAAATGATTTTCAAATTGGAATTTTTAATTTCTTTCCTTTTTATTAGAAAAAAAATGTAAATTTGACCATAAAAAACAGATATCAAAGAACACAAAGTAACTAAAATTAAGTTACAAGTTACTGCAAAAATCGTAACTAAGTTACGTTACAGTTACTTTAAAAAAAAGTAACTAACTTACCCTAAAAGTTACAAATAATGTAACTTTTTAGTAACTTAGTTACTTGTAACAAGTTACTACCCAACACTGATACGAATCTCTAAGAGAATGAAGAAGTTTTATGAGCACAATATATAATGAAAACAATGATTATTATAGATTAAGGAAGAGCCGTACAAAGGCTATTCTCAAATTAATACATGATTTTTAGGGAATTTTTAAGAGCACAACCATGATTTGTCACGTTACTGATTTTAGTCAAGAGTACAAATTCCAGACAAACTTACCAGAATCTGTGAATCATTTAGTTCCTGAAAAAAAAAGAAATTGATTGGTCACGATGAAAATAACATTGCATGTGATTGCATAACAATTTAATAATTAATATCAAAAGAAGAATTCGTGAGAAAGAAATCAAATTTTTAATTTTCATTTTTACGGGAATTGTGTAAAGAAAATGAAAATTCCTTTTCTGACCTCTGATAGAGTAGAATCATCATCAATTAAGTACTAAGGAGTCGTGACATTTATATTTTAATTGATATGTTCATAATTTATTTCAAAATCTCCACATTGCTCATTTACAATATTATAATATTGCCTATAAATATTATTTGATATTTGTAAAACCTTGAAAATTTGATAAAATTAGGTAAAATAATTTTAAAAGTTTTTCTCTAAATCTGAATTAGTGAAAAGTAGGTCACTAATTTACTTTAGTGAAAATTTCCACTAATTATTAGTTGTATTTCACTATTTCAATTAGTAAGTTTTCAACTTTTCACTAAAGTTTTAGTCAAAAATGACAAACAATTAGTAGAATTTTTCACTAAAGTAAATTAATGACCTACTTTTCACTAATTCAGATTTAGAGAGTTCATAAACAATATTAATACAATATTAAAAAGCGTGCTATTGAAACTTTATCATTTTGATTCTTTAAATGAAATTTTACATTTTTTAAGTGAAATTTTGCTTTAAATAAACAATGAATCGGGAGCACTTGAGTAAACAGGATTCGGTGTGCTTTGTATGCTAATTTTTGGTGAGAGAAAAAGGTCATATATCTTTCGTCAGCTTGCAACATCTTCCGCACTATAGGGATCGATGACATTTGACTAACGACATAGAAGTGACAATTCGACTATATGAAGTAGTGTAGATTGTATAGAATTTGTAGATGTATCTAAATACTACATACACGTATAAATTATGGTTACAGATATATATTATTCATTTATTCATACAGAGTATACAGGCATCTTTAAATTGAGCCTATTTTCTATTCTTTAATTCGCAATTCAATGCATGTCAAGATTGCAAAACATACACCTATAAAAGTACACTGAAAACTCTTCGATTGCATCGTAAAATAGAGAATCTGCACTGGTATTTAAACATGTGAGTGCACAAGATTAATGTCAGATTCCTCGGGCAAATTGAATTTGTGTGAAGCTTAGGAATCCAGACAATTATTTATCGAGCAAATCAGTTCTTTATAAATTCTATTTATAAAATGTATAAAATATTTTTTTTTCAAATCATCTTGACATCTTCGCATTTTTTATCGGTTGTTTATTATTTAATCCATTAACGTCCAGCCGGACACATTTTGTACACCTCTCTTCCCACGCTCACAGCTATTGCATTTCGAGCAAAAAAAAATCTAAAAAAATGTATAATTGTGGTTTGAAGTGTGCTATTTCCGGGGGTATCACTTAAATTACCGAAAAAAATTTTTTTGTTGGAAAAATGCAGTTTGAAACAAAAAAAAAACATGATTTTCGAAGGATTTTTTTTTTAAATCGAGTTTTCAAAGATTTACTGGCTTGAAATCATCTTGAAACCGGTCTAGATCGTTGACGCGAAGTCTGAATTTAAAGAATATGAGGTTATCAAGTCATTTTGAACAATTAGAAATTTCAAAATGGCGCCCGGATTGCCAAATTTTTGCCAGAAAATTCATGAATTTTTTTCTCAGAAACGAAGCAATTTATAAAAAAATTACAAAGAACAAAAAGTGCTTAGAATTGGCCAAAGAATACACCTGAATTTTTCCAAAACGATTCGAGCGATTTTTGCAATTTATAAAAAATCGGCAATTTGCAAAACAAAAAAATCACTTGAATCGTTTTGGAAAAATTCAGGTGTATTCTTTGGCCAATTCTAAGCACTTTTTGTTCTTTGTAATTGTTTTGTAAAGTGCTTCGTTTCTGAGAAAAAAATTCATGTATTTTCTGGCAAAAATTTTGCAATTCGGGCGCCATTTTGAAGTTTCTAATTGTTCAAAATTACTTGATAACCTCATATTCTTTAAATTCAGACTTCGCGTCAACGATCTAGACCGGTTCCAAGATGATTCCAAGCCTGTAAATCTTTGAAAACTCGATTTAA